>JAVMSB010000059.1:0-129042 GCA_031761475.1 Penicillium pancosmium | reverse complement strand
GGGGCACTCGGGGGCGGCTGACCCCAACCCCCGGGCTACCACCCTCCAAGGCGAGGGCCCGAAGAGCCCGCGGACCAGCATCGGACACCTTATATTATACCAAGGTCAAATTCACTGGGTACTATGAGTACTACAATATCAGTATCTTCCTTCACTTATATTTCACATCCATTCTCTGTCACACTATTGACTTGTTACTAACCAGTTATTCCTCCATCAAACCTCCAACAATCCCCGTGGCAGCCCGTGGTAGCTAATGTTTGCATATCTTCCAGTTAACAAAGAGATGGAGTGGTGCCTGAGGCCGCAAGAACCACCGCGGCTCCGCGCAACTCCCCGTTACTTTTTCTACCCTTCACCACATCGCCTCCCAACCTGCCCCCTACCGCAATCCGGTTTGTATCACCAACTCTCTCAGAGGTGTTGCGACTCTGAGAGATACTTGATTTGTACTTCCCCCAACCGCGACGCCAACTGCATCGCAATTCCGTTGGGCCGTTCGCAAACATGGTTCTCCTGCGCTTGGAGGTGAGGGTCTTCCCCAAGGAACCTGCGCCAAATCCCTCCTCTGAACGTGGCGGACCAAATACGAGTGTCTTCTCTCGGTTAATCGGAAATGGAGTTGGCAACCGCAACAAAGAGCCCGAGCAAAATGGTGATGACAGCTACGATCTGGGCGAAGCGAGCCCGGCCAAGCAATACGCCTCGTTCCTTTTGCTGCTCAGAAACTCGGATGATATCACATTAGCGGATCTTGCTCGCAGAATTTGTGATGAGTGGGCGACCTTTCGATCCGACCAAGAGTGAGCTCTGACCCGGCGCCCTACTGAATTGTATAACATTTTGCTAATCTGATGGACAGACCTCTAGAAATCAAGAAACTACTCGACGATGCGAATCCTACCGTTGACCTCAGCCTATCAATGACGGTTGCCGATGTATTTCTCGATGTTGGCAAAGCATTCTCCGACGGCCACGACCAGCGAGCGATTGTTCGCGTGATACAAAAACCCGCCAGACACGCACCCCAGCGCTTTTCCTCGGTTGTCCAGGATTGGGACGGTGCGGTGAATAAGGGCTATCAACATAATTTACGTGTGGGAAACCAATTCAGTCCAATTGCGGAAGAAGGATATGCTCCTACTTCGGCGCAAAGTCCACCAGCTGGACAGCGACCTCACGATGCGCCCCTCCCCTCTGTCGAAATCCAGTCTAAATACCACCGAGACGAGGCAATTCCTGGCACTCCACCAATTCGGAGCTCGGGCAGTGAGGAACTTGGCGACTCACCAAGTCCCGAGCAAGGCCGCAGGTCTAAGAAGCGCAAACCCAGCCCGGGCGAGAACGGACCAGTCAAGCAGCGCCGAGTGGATGAAGAACAGCTGGAGGCTACGGAAGCAAGCTTCACTAGTCCCCAGAGGAAGCGAGTTAATGTGCCCACCTTTGCAAGTCCGCACCGGAGAGCTAGCCTGTCTGAGCGCCCAGCTGCGAACAACAGTATTGGGCTAGGTGTCACCAAGACTCCACTATTTAAGAAGCCTGTGAAACCCGATACTCCCTCCAATCAGAACTCCAGGCCCATGTCTACTCCAACAAATGCCCCGACTCCATCCGGAAGCATGCTTCCACCCTCTGCAATGCGCAAGTCATCTCCAGCAAGCATCAATTCGGAGAAGAGACGATCTGTTTCCTTCAATCAACAACCGATCCTTAATTCTCAGCCTACCCCGCAAGTCAGCTCCTCGAAGGCCAAGGCGCCTCGAACGAAAGCTCCAAAGCCCGCCGATAAAAATCCAGCCTCTGGTTCAAAGGGGTCCTCGAATATCCCACCCAGTAGCAACACGTCAACCACTATGACACAGGAGGAGCGAGAACAGGAGGAGCGAGAAAAGCAGTTTGCTCGCGTCAAAAAGGAGGTGATGGAAAAGATAAGCCTCAAGAACAAACTCAAGGATCCAACCACCAGTCCGAAGGTCATATTGATTGTGAAGGAAATGCTTGATATATTCGCACAGGTGGATGATAGAAAGAGTAGCGGCGAGGACCAATCTACGCGTCCTATCAACAGACTAAAGAGGAAGCTTTCTCCTCTCAGGAAGAGACTCATTGCTGCCGAGGCTGAACCAACAGCAGACGCCCGGGAGACAGAGACATCAGAGTCTCAAGAAGAGCCTGAGCCGGAGGACGAACCTGAGCCTGAGCCTTCGCCTTCGTTTCCCACAGCTGATGCTAGGGTTACCCGCTCCATGAATTTCACCCCTACCGCTCCAACTAATCCAAACCAAGCACCAACTTGGTCGTTCGATAAGGTCGCATCTTCTTCTACGCAAAAGCCAGTGACCCGTCGAGAATCTCAAAGCCCACGACGCAGGCGTTCAAGATCCTCGGCAACTGGCTCCCAAGCATCCCCGCCCAAGCAGTCGCCCATCACTCGCCCGAGCCGGTCTCCTTCCGTTGTGCTTTATACATCACCTAGACGAGGATCTCAGTCTGGATCTGTCAACAACAAGGCTCCCATTAAGCCACACCCCCCCGTTCAAAATACCGATACCGACATGGAGATGAAAGATACGGATGAGAACGATGAGGTCGCGACTGAGGTGGCTACTCAGGAGACTGCCCAGGAAGCTACTATGGACGCTACCCCAGAACAAACCGAGGAGGTGACTGAAAATGTGAACGAGGAAGCGACTGAGGAAGCAAGCGAAGAGTCCAACAACGAAGCTGGGCACCCAGTTATCGACGACGCCAACCAGGTGGAAGAACAGGGCGACGAAAGTGATTCAGATGGAGTTCCTGAAACTGATCCGACTGGGGACGCGGAAATGACCGATGACCGAGAAGAATCTCCAGAGGTTGCTACAAATGGACTTATTGATGATGTGGCCATGGAAGATGAGGAGGAGAAGGATGAAGAAGAAGATGAAGAAGAAGATGAAGACGAAGATGAAGAAGACTCTGAGGATGAGGATATGGATCGCTTTATCGATGATGAACCTGAGGAGTCAGAAGATGAAGAAGTATACGAAGATGCCAAAGATCACGAAGGATCTGGCGAAGATGTTGCGAATGAAATCGTTGATGCCCAGCCGGAGGAGTCGGATGAGAGCAGCGATCAGCTTGCAGCTCAACTTAATGAGAACAAAGAATCTGGAGCGGAGAGCACAGAAGTGCCAAAGGGAAATTTGAAGGCGACCTCGAAGGGTAAAGCTGATTCTGAGGATGAATCATCGAAGAGTGACGGTGACGAATCCGAGTCCGAATCCGAGTCCGAATTAGAGTAAGTTTACAATCACTGATCTTTGAGCCGGCCAGTCCTAACTAATTATTTTCTAGGTTGCCTTCCTTGCGCAGGTCTAACAGAAAGCAACCAAATACTCCCAAGCCGGCTGCCCCAGGTTTCCAATCTACTCAGCAGCTGGCCTCCTCCCAGCCGAAATCAGCCCCTAAGACTACCCTCAAGAGTCTCTTGCAAGCTGCCAAGCAAGAGTCAACCCGCCAGCAAAAGCCAGCTCCAGCTCCAGCCATCGCAACCAAGCCCAGGACTTCTTCGGCTTCGAAGCCCAAATCCAGCGTGTGGGAAGTACCATCCTCAGATGATGAGAGCAATGATAGCGATGACAGCGAACAGGGTGATATTCTCCCCAATGGTGATTCTCGCAAGCCGCGAAAGCCCTACTCACTACAGGGTTAGGTGATTTTGTTCTTTTATGTGACGTATTTGAATCGAAGCAAAGCAGAGCATAGCAGGCAAAGTGCCACATGGGTTTTGCTGTGCGGCGGTCTCATTCGATTTTCAGCGATGCTATTTTTGTTTGATATCCCCCTTTCTGATTTCTGACTACGATCCATTGTTTGATAGAACGGACAGTTGTGGCCTGTTCCTTGTACCATACCATGTCACTTGTATCTCTGTTTTTCTTTTCTTGTCCAGCCCCGCTGTGCTACATCGAATGGCTGTATGGATGGATGGATTGCTGGACTGGACTGGACTGCAATGTTACAGATAAGGTGACCTATTTCATGATTAATTGACTCAAGTACAGACAGAGGACTCAGTCCAAGTAGCCAGGTGGCACACGTAATGAACAGCATCATTTACTTGTAGTTATCAAAATTGTCTTCTCATCAACACCCAAAGAAAGGTAAGCAGCATCAGGACTGTAGAAATACGAGGCAGCTAATGAATCGGCCCATCTTAAGGAACCCGTCGTAGGAAGGGAGATCTTGTTTAATGGTGAAAAAGGCATAACTCGAGCAACAATTAATTGCAACTGATTCTTGTCTGGAATAGTGATCCCAGGGTCCTTTTCAAGGGACATTCGCACCACTGTCCACTTTTTCGACATTGCCTTCCTCCAGCCACTGCTTCGGAGGAGCCTGGACTTCATAATTCCAGTTCATGTCATCTGCAATACCACCGGACTGTATCCCTCGAAGCGTCTGCAATAGTTTGACGCACACCTCACCACCCTCACCCTTCTCGCCAGATTGATATTCAAACTTATCCCCGCGAGAGCGCATCGTGATACTCCGCACCGGCACCAGTGCCGCTGCTGTACCAGAAGCAAAGACCTCATCAAACTGGCCCAGCTCCTCATATCCAACCCGACGCTTTTCCACCTTATACCCGAGCTTTTGTGCAATGTCCGCAACAGACGCCGCGGTGACCGAATCAATCGCGTTCCGGCTATCGGGCTGTACAATAGTCACGACGTCCCCATCCCGCCTCACGCCCGCAAAAGCCGAAGTTGAGAACTCATCAATCTCACTGCGCGTCGCACTATCCAAATGCAGCGTGATCCCGAACCCCTCATTCCGAGCCTTATCACTATGCCGCAGCACAGGCGCATAATTCCCACCGACCTTGGCATCACCCGTACCATGCGGTGCAGACCGGTCAAAATCCTCCAATATCAACGCATCAACCGCATGCGCCCCATGATAAACCCCGGTGGGCATGACGAAGACTGCCAACGTATACCCGTCCGGGGGACTAAGTCCCAATTGCGCAGAGGACCCGAAGAGCAGCGGACGCACGTACATGGCGGCGCCGGACTCATGCGGCGGGACAAACTCGGCATTGGCGCCCACTGCTAGGGCCACGCATTCCTGGAAGAGATCTTCGGGGACGGGCGGGATGGAGACCACGGCTGCGGAGTGCTGCATGCGTTTTGCGTTGCGGTCGGGTCGGAAGATGGTTATTTTACTATTGCCGGCGTGGCGGAAAGCTTTTAAACCTTCGTAGACTTGTTGGCCGTAGTTTAGACCTGGGGCCATGCCGTGGATGTTAAGGAAGGGGGAGGCCACGAAACGTGGACGTGACCATTGGCCATTGCCGGAGGTGGAGAAATGGCATTCTACATGACCGTTGACTGGGGGGATGAGGTGAGCCGTGGGTAAAATGGTAATTGAGTGGATTTAACTTACCATCGCGCACTTTGAAGCCAATGTCGTTCCAGTCGAGAGGGGCGGGTGGTGGGGGAAACATTGTGGGGGTGGATCAAGCGGGGTGGGGCGATGAGTTGGAAGAAGGAAGAAGGAAGAAAGAAGCAGGGACAAGAGTGAGAAGGGCAATTGGTATTTATACGAGTAGTATGGGATGGCAGGGCAATGGAGAGGAGGAGAGGATGAGAGGAAGCATCGGAGAAAAAGAAGAGAGAAAAGAAAAAGGAGGGGCAGATGACCAAAGCCGATGCTGACGAAATGCACTGGCTGTTTTGGGTCAGTCAAGTCAGCACTGGCAGAGTATAGTTACTACTAGTACTATATACACTGGAGTATTATCTAAGACTAGATTACTAGTATTTTAAGCATTAGTATTACTAGTATTACTACTATTGCATAAATAGTGGTAAAGCTCAATAGCTACTTCAAGTGCTTCTAGTACTACAAGTATATACAGTTCGCTGCCATCAGGGATGCTACGCATATAACTATACTACAAGAAACAACTTGAATTGAATGCTTTAAAGCTAGAAGATGAACATCTCAATGGATCCTGGCTGTTCAGTGATCGATCAATCCTACTACTAGTATTTTCTATCCTGCCCTGAAGTTGCATGAACCCACCTGATGATAGACTCGGATTCGGAAGATATAACTTGAACTAGACACCGCCATGGTGTTTTCATTTCTGCTATACATTGATTGCAAGATTGTTCAAGTTTCAGGTTCATACATGCAGCCTCTTATTCCCCGCTCATCCCCCACTAGAGTATCCGCTGGATTCCGCTTGATCCACAGGCATGTCGCTGTTGGACTGAAGACGCTCGCTGCGCCCAAATGCCGTTACCAGACACACTTTCAATCCTCCGGGCACTTTGTGATGTGAAAACTTCTGATAGTGATCCGCAATATTCTCGAGCTCATCCTCAAAGGTGAACATCCACGATGGATCTACCTTTCCCTGAACAACGAGGACCATCAAGAACGGGTGATACTGTGTGACTATTGTGAATAGGGTGAATACACTGGGCAGCCTGGGCGGTAGATGGACTATATATGCCGATTCATGGGATACTAGTATGACATACCTTCTGCGGTCCCGACTGACCTCCACGCAAAGTCAATGCCTTCTGCATCAAGTCCAATGGGAAAGTCATGAGATGCGAAGAATAGATCTGCGACCAGTGCAACATTCCCTCCCTTGCGAGTCGCCTTGATGATAGACCCCACCGTATCACTGCTATCGCGTTGCAGTCCCATAGTCCGTAATGCTGTATGAGGCGATTTGGTCGGACTTCGGAATCCACTCGCCTCAATGGCTCGGTCAAGGCCCTGCGGCTGAATCGAGAGAATGCAATCGCCCACATCCGGATGCTCCTTGATATTAATCGAAATCATACCAAAGTCTTCCGCCTGCTTCAATCGCTGTGGATCTTGATCCATTCCATAGACCTTTTTTGCACCCCGAAGCTTGGCCAGTCTTTGCGCAGATAGACCGACTGGTCCACAGCCCCAGACCCCTACGACATCCCCGGATTGTACCTCCGCGAGCTCGAGGGCATGCCAGGCGGTAGTTACCACATTTGCGAGTCTAAGAATATTTCGGGCATCGATATCCCGGGGGGCTTTGACGCATGTTAGATCAGCGTTGGGCACTCGACAGTACTCAACCTGATCACCGGGATATCCGCCGCAGAGTCGGCTGTAGCCCAGAATTCCGGACATTCGGTGGCCATACAGGGCCTCCATTTCCGATTAGGGGTTTGTGACATCACAAAGTGAGTATTCCCCGCGCATGCAGTAGTCAAATTTTCCACAGGCAACAACGGGGAGGATATTGACTCGGTCACCCTTTTTGAGCGATTTGACCTCTGGTCCAACTTCTTCCACAACCCCAATAGCTTCTTGACCTAAAATGTCTCCCTTTTCCATTTGGTCGTCTAGTTCGCCTTCGTAGAGGTGGATGTCCGAGCCGCATATGGTACAATGTGTGATTTGAACAATGGCATCGTTGGGGTCTGTGATCATGGGCTTGGGGACGAGTCCGACTTCGACATCGCGGGTGCCCATCCACCGCGCGGCTTTCATTTTGTTCGTAGGGCCGGGTGCATAATCGATGCGTGGGATCGCACACAATATGGGAGAAGCCTTGCCACAGCCCATGGTCTGATATCAGTATGATTGCGGTGAATATGTTCTAAGGCGAGTGGCGAAGACCCATAGGATGGCGTTGGATCGTGTTATAAACTGTTTCGACGGGCCTCTGCTGATGAAAGCCCAGAAATCATGACCGAGTAGAATCAATCAGTAAATCAATTCAAGTTGACCCATCTACTGGGTCGTATAACTATTGGGGACTTGGTGCATATGTGACGAGAGGAAAACACGGTGTCGGACCTACTCTGCGATTTCTTTCAAGCTGATATCGACCTAGAGTTTGCTAGTAATACCGGGTGCGAAGTTACTACCATGGCCTTGCCCAAGTGTTTCCACTATCCGGTCCACGCTTTCTAGAAGCCACACACTCCCATCATCACTAGCCAGCCAACGCACACCTCCAATATCATCTTTTACTTCATTTTGGAAATTCTCATCTTCGAATGCCTTTCGTAGTCCATATACGTGAGATAAAAGTTGTGGCCCGACCCCGGTTTGCGCTCGTAGACAAGCGATGCCCACTATGGAAGTCAAGACTCTGCCAACTGTTACCGGCATAGCTCCCGGGTGTGTTGGCGGGTCTGAGAAGAGGTTTCCATATTCACTTTCCACGATATGCACTGGAAGGTCTGGATGAGCCTTACTAAGCTTATCATAGAGCTTAGTCTCAAAGGGATAGTAGACAGATTTCCAGAGAGTTTGGCCACGCGAAGACACCATGTCGATGTTCTGCCGGGCTAGAGATCTGTTTGAATGGCTAAGTATCTCAATTCAAGTGGTTCGTTTCCAAACATACCGACGTGGCTTGGTAGATAGATTTTGAGCTATACTCAGAGGCAGCGTGGCGTGGAACTCATTGAGACAGTTGATAGTCCGGGGAATCTACTTCCAGTCAGTCTCATGCCACATAGAAATGTCTATGTGAAGTAATGCTTACGCCATTGAATCCAAGACATTTCAAACCGATTTCCCTGATTAGCTCTGCAAGGAGGACCCTTTCGTTGTGCGGCTTTGATCCTGAAACCTGATCAAAAAGCTGATGTAAGGATTCTGGGGAATTCATCGTCATCGTTGCCGCGGCCTTTTTTGAGTAGGAAGCGTGAGAACCAGTATTCCCTCTTTCTTTGCGACCAAGTATCTCTTACTGCAGCAGTGAACCATGGATCAAGCCCTATACCGCGGTACTGGGCGTCTTTCGCGATTGCTTGATACACGTGCAAGACGTGCGAAGGCGCCGGAACGGTTCCTGGTCGGGCGTATGGCGCGTTGATTAGAGACTTAAGCGTCGAGGATAACTTGGGCATGATTTAAACAAAAAAAAAGACGAGGTCAAGTTTTATACGGTCTTCGATTTTGTTTAACAAAAACTTGCCAGTGGAATGCGCGATCTTTCAAGTCGGACTTATATGTTGAAGCTGTCGCATTCAAGTTCATCGGCCATCTCAAACGCGGGGTTATGCCCCCCCCCCCCGCTTTGTATCAATTGGCTTACTAGAGGGTTCTCCGCATTTCAACTGGCAATGCCATGGTGCACTTTTCTCTCGGACGAAAGAGACGCTCGGCAGTCAAATAATGTACCGAAGGTCGCTAGCAACTGGCGTGCTTAGCAAATCCAGGGCTCACCCACCATGGCAGAAGTAGCCTGGTATCCATCCGAGTCGTTATGCGAAATCAAAGGCCATTTTCCGGATTCAGATGGGGGCTTGCAGTGTGATACGGCAATATCCGCGCCGATTTTTCTTAGTGGTAGTAAGACCAATGGAACACCTTGAAATATTTCGAAAATATGAGCAAACGTCACTAAACTTCAATTTGACACGGAAAAACCCTGGACCTTCGATAGTTTTTTCCTAAAGCTACCAGTAGGGGTGTATAGAGTTTTCAAAAAGCTTTATTTCAGTAAGTTCAGCCTTATGTGTTATTAAATTATCCTTTGGCAAGCCTATGATGTAGAGCTCGGGACTGCGTTCGGGAATGGTGTCTCTGAGTCCGGGAAAGGACCTAGAATTAATATTTAGTACGAAATCCTTAATGTCGTTTTTGATATCGGTCTGTAATTTGATAACTTGCATACTGAGATAGGAGGTTGCTTTATTTGACATTTCTCGCAAGTCGCCAGAAATAGGAGTTTCCTTAGATTATGTCCTTTGGGATCCATTGAACTTCAAGTGCATTGAAAAGGCGAATATTTTCCACTAGCGCGGATAAAATATGTTCAAGGACATAATACGGAAAAGAAAGATCAAATGTGGCGATAACCTCGTGCGAAAATTTAGATTTTCCCAAATTATCAAGACGAGAATGGAGCGCCCAGCATTCAACAATTTCCAAATTCGATGCTGGAATGTAAGAGGTAAGCTTCGAGTTGTGGAGACAGCCTGCCACTGTAGGATATCGAAACTGTTACCCTTTTCGGTATAGTGGGTCCAGCAGCCACCATGGAGCTCGGCAAAGCCAGGACTCTTATCCAATCAATCACAGAGCGACTATGGAGTATTCTGGAACGAATAGTAGGCTAAGCCTCTCTGCAGATGGACGCTGACCTGCGCTCTTCTCGGTATGACTTTCGATCTGAATACAAGCTCCAAAAGGCCTCTATTTTAGGCAGTGGGGGCTGCGGCTCGCAGGTTAAGGCTTATTTTCTAGCTTTTTTTCACTCGCTATGATCTCCTCGTTGGGAAGGCGACAGTGGATATTGTGGCTGGAGGCGCTTCGCAGCTTATTACGAAAAGTAGAAGTGAATAAGGTAGATGGAAAAAAGTATCTGAAGTTGAGTACATATAAAACACTTCAAGTTTGACTGTCTACAACATCCAGACATCTATTCTCTACAGCTCATCAAAGAACTCTTTGGCTTCAAGATTCAAGCTCTCAAATCAGCAATGACTGCTACTGCCGAGCACCTTGCTATTGCGGAGCTGGTAGTTTACATACCGATTTTACTCCTTGCGATTTTCGTGGTCTTCCGCCATGGCTTTTACAAACAGCTGGGATGGATTTATCTCTGCATCTTCGGCGCAATTCGTGTTGTGGGCTCCATCATGGAGATATTAAGCGTCAAGAACCCCGACAACTCTAGTGATAAAGAGTGGGCGACGATTCTTCAATCTGTTGGCCTTTCCCCTCTACTGTTATCCACTTTGGGTCTTCTGAAGAGAGTGTGAGTTAATTCCTTAACTTCATAATCCTAAATATGAAGAAATTGAGTTCTAATTCTATCAATAGATTTGATGAGACATCTGACCGGGTTCCATCCGACCCCCTATCAACGAAGAATATACTCCTACAGATCGTGAGTTTATTCGCCGGTGTTTTCGGGATCTTTGGCAAACTGTAAGTTCAAACCTGTCATGATTTCTCCGAGGCATCTCATTAATTTCGGTTCCCCCTTCTAGCTTCTCCATTTACAACAAAAAAGCAACCGCCGTTTCCTATCGCAGCAAAGTCGTCCAGCTCCTCCATATCCCAGCCTTCATTGCCCTCATCTTGGCAATTAGTGGTGGCTCCGATGAAGCATCAGCAGACGAATCCGATCGCGCCAGCGGCAAAAGTGAAGTTCGCGCCGCCATAATAATGTTTCTACTCATCTATGTCGCCACCTGCATCTTGTGGGTGATCACTGTGCGCGATTTGAGCAAGATGCAAAGTAGCCAGAAGCGCATTTTCCTCTGTGTCTTTCTTGCGCTACCCCTCATCGCCGTCCGTTTGCTGTACAGCCTGATCAGTGATTTTGGGAACAATCCGAAATTCTCACTCATTGATGGGAATATTACTATTCAGATCGTCATGGCAACTCTCGAGGAGTTTGCAGTCGTCTTCTTATACACGGTGCTTGGTCTGATTACCCCTCGATCGACCATTCATCCGGCTGTTGGGGGTGGTGTTGTCCCTCCTGTACTCTATCCCTTGGTCAATGAGGTGGGTGATCAGCACCAGCAACGCGATTCTGATGCGCAACATAAAGATCTCTCGGACGCCGAGGCTGGAGCTCAGTATGCGTATAACCATAACCAGCGACAACAACGACAACAACGACAACACCGAGAGCACCGAGAGCAGCGACAACAGCACTACTCCCGGTAAATGAGATTTGGTCTGGGAGTTGGAACAAAGTGAAGGTTATTGGACTATGAAGCCAGGATTTTGCATCGGTTGAGGAAGTTGGAGGCGTTCCTCAGGTTTCACTGAATTTTGGCTTTTTGGTAGTTATGTATTAGAATTCGCGACTTGGAGTATATTGAAGAATAGGTTTGTTCGGAAATGGAGCTTTGCTGTAAATCGTCTTAGATCAAACTTGATTACCTTTGATTGTCTCTTTTGTCTATAGAATAAAACTTAAAACTACTAGTACCTTACTACCTCTGGCTGAGAATAATGTTAGACCGAGATAGGGGATCCAAGCTCAGGTGTCAACCAGGCCCGAGAGCCGCTGCCGTTTCGTAGCAACTTTCCCATGGCTAAGGCTTGATTAATTCCCATTGAATGCCCGATTTTGTCAAAGCAGGCCGTGATCCAATTGCGGAGCTCAGGCGATGCGAGCCCAGAGTTTGCAGCAATTAGGAGTGGCCAAACCAATGTCAGGCCGCCCGCTCCTGTTATTTTGAAGAGATCTGTAGACATGGCTCCGAATGAGCTCAGATTTGGAGAATTTGAGATTGTCGAAAATGAGAAATCCCTGATTGGAGATGAAACCAGGCTAGACGGCCTCTGTTTTCGGCTGGGCGACCACTGCTTTGACGCAACTGAACTTGTTTCGTGTACGTGGCTCCAGTCCGAGCGGTTCAACGGGCTCGTACTAGTCGATTCTGAATAGGGCACTGCTGTCTCATCCATATCTCCAGCTCCTGCGCCAAGATGGAAGGGGGCACTGGCACAGATATCTTCCACCAGCTGACGTGCAATTTGACGGCTTTGGTTGGCTAGGTGTTGCCGTTGTAGATAGCTTGCTTGATCGGTGGTCGACGAGTCAAGTCCCGCCACGGTGTCGATGATGAGTTCATGAATGAGTATTCGGGACGAGCGATAATTATTCCACATGCTACTTGCGGTAATGCTGTGGTATACATGGTAGCTGCTCCCCCAAACCATAGGGAGTATTGACTCTCCATCAACCATCGGGACCTCTATTGATTCATAGTTCCACGGGGATGGAACGTTGATGAAAGTCGCCATCAGCTCAGCATCAAGCGTCAGGGCGGTGCGTATTATTTCACTCGGGTCTGTTATGGTCGCGTCCTTTAGAGCCGCACAGAAATTACTCAGTCGTATAACTATCAAGCCGAGGGTGTCGAGGACATGATCATTTGTATTTCGATATTGCTTTGCAAGTTCTGTGAGCTCCATGAGACTCGCCGAGCTATACTCCTCTCGGTATATGTTGTTAGTACTCTAAATTTGAGGATGGTAAGTATCAAGGTCTGCCATTACACAAAAGCAACAGCAACGGGACGTACAATTTGAGCGCGTAGTTGGGTGAAGAGATCTAAGCCCTCTTGTCGACTGAGCTGATCAGGACCTCGGAACTCAATCAATTTTGCAGCCCCCTCCATATGTTTCATCCAGCGGTCGATGAATGAGTCATCAGTACATGTCACGACCTGCTCTTCATCAGCATTGAGGGTCATCCCAAAAAATTGGATATAGTCTTCCGAGCCACTCACTTCAAACATTCCAAGTAGAACTACCGCAGCTAGGATGTCATCTTGCTTAGACATGACTGGGTCTCTCAACGCATAGTTGGTCTGCGACAAAGCAGTGGTATACTCTCGGCGTGCTTTCAGCATCATCTGAGGAGACATTCGAATGTTTGACAGGGCTGCTAAGCCAACGGCATTGAGAGCTGCATTGACAGCTGCATTCTGCGGGTTTTGGATCAATGGTAGCAAATACGACATGTGGCCTGCATGAGGACCCCCGGCCATGTAATTGCAAAATAAGTAGCCCTTTGCAAGTTCCTGTGCTGGATATTCAGGAATGGCTTGTGGGGAAGTTATAAGACCGCGACCGTTTGAATCCGATTCATCGACGTCAGAAGTAGTGTTTACTGTACGCTTTTTCCGTGTCGGCTTTTGTGATTTGCGAATGACTTCTTCATTTTGATCCCGAAACCTAAGCTCGAGTGGGTCACGATATCCTGGACAGTCCACCTTGGCTCGCATGCATTGGGTACAAGATGGATAACCTTGATCGCACTAGGAGAGATGTGAGCCTCATTAGGTCCAATTCGAATTTTCCCGATCAGGCAGCTAGCCAACCTTCATGCGGCGAGAGCGACAGCGCTCACAAGAAGCACTTGGCTTGCCGCGATACACCATCTGAAGGTGAACGTGGAGTATTTCCCGCTGCCAAGTCGGCTTGTAAGGGGTAGTCGCTACGTGAACGGCCACGAGCGCGGCAATGCTCGAACTGGGATTTTGACGATGAGATGGAGTACAAGAGAACGGCAACGGCAACGGCAAAATGGCGCGGTGACGAAGCGATGCTTTTGCGTAACGATTTGGGTAGGTTGTTCGACGCGGCGCAGGGCGGGCCAACTTTATTAGACGGCTCTCACGATTTGGTGGCTTGTAGTGGTTCGAGTATCGTTGGGTCCCATTGATATGGATGTGGAACTTGTGAAATGTAAGCTCAGTACTAAAAGTCTTAGCTTAGCTAGGCTAGCGAGATGAGCAAGATCCCAAAGACCATTTTCCCTTTTCTACCAAGGGTCCGAGCTCATGACTCGTCTGAGTGGGGGCCATCAGTGGCCATCAGTTGGCCAACAGTAGGAACCAATAGAAATCCCACCTGGCGACCTGATAACCTCCATTGGATAATAAGCAGCGCCACAAGGGGAAGGGAGAGATTCTTGATGATTGCCAGATGCAAATCTGAAATACGATAAGATGGTGGATGGGGATGAGAGGAGAGATGGGATGGAAGGGTCAAAGCACGCCAAGGCAATATTGGTGCCTCAGGCATCAAATCTGCTCTTGAATATTTCAAGCCCCGGAGCTTTCCTCAAGTTCAAGTTGAAGTTCAAGTTCAAGTTCTATCTTTCTGGGCAATTGCGGTGTCTACTCATATGCCCGTGAGCTCGAGCTAGGACTTGGATCGGAGATGCATACACTGAAGGTGTGATGCATGACGAGGCGCTGAAACGGTTGGGCGATCATGCTTTCGAGCGAATTGCCATAGCATAGGAATAAGTTTTGAAGCAGTGTTGGCGAAAGTATGATTTGTGTCTCGCAAGACTACTTGGCTAATTTTAAGCGCAAGCGCAGCCAGGTCTTATACAACCTTGGAACATATGAAGATACCACCACAAGACATTCTGAGCCTGATTAAGACGGAAAAATCAATAGATCTTCACCTGACCTCGACCATCTTGGATAATAACGTTAATTGGTTAATAGGACTGCCGCAGTTATATTGCAGATCGATGGTTCGGTTAGATTTCGTAGAAGGTTTCGGGCCGGATTTTCGGGCTTAGCACATAGCTGACCTCTTCATGAGAAGGCGGCATCAGCCCTATGCGGCTCATAGGTGTGCTAGTGATAACCTTGGGGAAATTTGTAAGTTCTAATGTTGCGATGGCCTGAGTTTCTTCCGGGGTACAACAGGTGATAATGGGCTAAAGTTGGAACAAGGTCCCGAACAGCATAAGTCAACCTCTAGGAGATGAGTCAATACATAAGTATTGCTGAATGGGTACTGACACATAATACGAGTCGATCTGGTCAGTGGGACTTATTCACCGAAAAAGCCTAACCCTTTACTCCGTACTCCTGAACGGACGTAGGAATTCCGGTGTTTGGGGGATTCAAGTTTACTCGTACGCTAGGCTGAACTGTATGCCGAACAAGGCAGGTGGGGTGTTGGTTATTTCAGTCAGCCAATAGACGTGGACACGCTAGTCCTCTTTCAGACTAACATCGGTATGTCGGCGCTCCGTTCCCCGACCGCATGGCTAAAAGTGGAGACTCGGCAGTCTCCCCACCCGAGTGACTCGCATAATTTGCATAGATGTCGGTGTTAAGCCTGCTCGGTTTTCTCCGTCCCCGAGATCTTTGCGGATATTTCAAGCAGATCCTAGAATATTACCAGGGAATTGCTGGCATTTAATAAGATGATTCCCCGGCCACTGCTTCTAACTGAAGTTCACCTACAGGTTGACCGTCTCTGTGCCCCTTCTCCATATTGGTTGATATCCAGCCAACATGGATTCAGATAAAGACTCCGAGGTGGAGTTCGCTCCTATTACGGAGCGATCCCAAACCACCATGACTGCTGTGGATGAGCGCGAAATCGAGACTCTTGGCCGGATCGCCTCGAGTCGACTTGGCCAGGCTTTATCTGCAACAACAACAAATGACAAGAAAGACCCCCGCTTGGACCCCGAAAACCCCGAATTCGACCATAATCGATGGGCTCAGAATCTACTCATCAAAGTTCATGAGGCGGGAATCGATATCCCAGACCAGGGAATCGTCTTTTCAGATCTCTCCATCAGTGGTTCTGGTGCCGCCCTCCAGTTCCAAGAGACCCTCCTCTCAAGTCTCACAGTTCCCTTCCGCAGCGCTGCGAGAACCCTTTCAGGTCAGAAATCACAGCCGCGCCGCATCCTTCACAGCTTCGATGGTCTGCTCAAAGGTGGTGAGCTTCTGCTCGTACTAGGGCGCCCTGGAAGTGGCTGCACGACTTTCCTCAAAACACTCTGTGGCCATCTCGGCGGCCTTACCATGGACCCAAATAGCAAAATTCATTTCGAGGGTATCGATTATAACGACATGATCAAATACCACCGCGGCGAGGTTGCATACAACAAAGAAGTCGATCTTCACTTCCCCCATCTGACCGCCGGCCAAACTCTCTCCTTTGCCGCCCATGCTCGAGCTCCTCACCGGCGCCTCGAAGGTGTTAGCCGAAATGAATATGTCGATACACTGGTGAAAGTTGTTATGTCCGTCTTTGGTCTCACCCATACCTACGACACCAAAGTCGGTAGCGAGTTTGTGCGAGGTGTAAGTGGTGGAGAGCGGAAGCGCGTCAGTATCGCTGAAATGTTTCTGTCGCGTTGCAGAATCGGAGCCTGGGATAACAGCACTCGTGGGTTGGATGCAGCCTCGGCTCTCAAATTTGTCAAGGCTTTGCGCCTTGCTGCTGACATGGGCATGTCCTGCCACGCCATAGCCGCGTACCAAGCATCACAGTCCATGTACGATCTGTTTGACAAAGTCGTTGTTCTCTACGAAGGTCAAGAGATCTATTACGGTCCCAGAGAACGCGCTGTCTCCTATTTCCAGGATATGGGCTGGACGCGCTCCGAGCGTCAGGTCAGCGGTGACTTCCTAACTGCTATCACCAACCCTAGTGAGCGCAAGGCCCTTCCTGGGATGGAAGATAAGGTGCCGCGTACTCCCAGGGAGTTTTCTGAGTATTGGAAGAAGAGCCCCGAGTACCATTCTCTCCGCAAGCAAATAATCGAATTTGAGCAACAGCACCCTCCAAATGGCAACGACGCTAAACTCCTCCGCTCCACCCATGAAGCCCACCAAGCCCGCCACACTCGATCCAAAAGCCCATACTTCCTTTCTGTTCCTATGCAGATTCGACTCTGCACCCAAAGAGCCTTCCAACGCATGAAAGGTGATCTGGCGACAGCCATTGCTCCTCTGATTGTCCAAATCATTCTATCCTTGATCATTGGATCTGTCTTCTATGCCACCCCCGACACCGCCGACTACTTCTTCCAAAAGGGCGCTGTCTGCTACTTCGCAGTGCTCATGAATGCCTTACTTACAATGAATGAAATTCTCCAACTTTACAGCCAGCGACCGATCGTGGAAAAGCAAGCTGGTTATGCATTTGTACACCCATTTACAGAAGCTCTGGCTAGTCTTATTGTCGACCTACCCATCAAACTTGTACGAATCTCAGCGTTCAGTATAGTCTTATACTTCATGGCGAATCTGCGGCAAGAAGCCGCCAACTTCTTTATTTTCTACCTCTTCCTAATCGTCGCTGTCATGACCATGTCCGGTTTATTCCGTAGCCTGGGGGCCCTGACTAAGTCAGTGGGCCAAGCTATGGCACTTGCTGGCATCATGGTTCTTTGCATCGTTGTCTACACCGGCTTCACTCTGCCTCAGCCTTATATGCACCCGTGGCTCTCCTGGATTCGTTGGATCAACCCGATCTACTATACCTTTGAGGCTTTGATTGCGAACGAGTTTCATGGCAAAGATTATAGCTGTGGTTCCATCATTCCAAGCTATGGCACAGGAACGAATTTCATTTGTTCCACTGTTGGTGCCGTGGCAGGTCAGGACTTTGTCTCTGGTGATGCTTTTATCGAACAGAACTACTACTACCACTACTCTCACCTGTGGAGAAACTTTGGCATCCTCATCGCATTCATGGTATTCTTCAACGCACTCTATCTCACAGCCACCGAATTTATTTCCAGTGACAAGTCCAAGGCAGAGGCTCTTTTGTTCCGACCCGGGCATGCTCCAAAGTATTTGCAAGATCAGGATGCTGAGGGTGGTGCACCTGACACAACCAAACTTGAAGTGCAACAGACAAACGACACTATTCGCCTCCCAGAACAGTCCGATGTATTCACGTGGAGCTCTTTGAATTACGACATTCCTGTCAAGGATGGAACCCGACGCTTGCTGGATGATGTGAATGGCTGGGTCAAACCTGGTACTTTGACGGCCTTGATGGGTGTTTCTGGGGCCGGTAAAACAACTCTCCTTGATGTTCTTGCTCAGCGTGTGTCGATTGGTGTCGTTACTGGTGATATTTTCGTTAATGGTCTGCCGCTCGCCGCCAACTTCCCTCGCCGTACTGGCTACGTGCAACAGCAAGACCTTCATCTCGACACTACCACCGTGCGAGAGGCTCTGCGTTTTAGTGCAATGCTCCGCCAGCCCCAAACTGTTTCCAAACAGGAGAAGTATGAATACGTTGAGCAAGTCGTGAAGGTGCTTGGCATGGAAGATTTCGCTGAAGCTGTTGTTGGATCCCTTGGAGAAGGGTTGAATGTGGAGCAGCGTAAGCTTCTGAGCATTGGTGTCGAGCTTGCTGCCAAACCTACTCTCCTCATTTTCCTCGATGAACCGACTAGTGGCCTTGACTCCCAGAGTTCATGGACGATTTGTCAGTTTCTTCGGAGACTGGCGGATCACGGGCAGGCTGTCCTTGCAACAATCCACCAGCCTAGTGCAACCTTGTTCCAAACTTTCGATCGTCTGCTCTTCCTAGCGAAGGGGGGCAAGACTGTCTATTTTGGCGATATTGGCGACAACTCCTCCATTTTGCTCGAATACTTTGGAAGAAATGGAGCTCCTCCTTGCGAAGAGTTGGAGAACCCGGCCGAGTACATTCTCGAGATGGTTGCAGGAGATGGCTGCCCCGAGGTTGACTGGCCCACAGCTTGGAAAAAGAGCCCTGAGCGTGAGGAGGTGTTGGGTGAACTTGAGAGAATACACCATGCTCGCCGACCCTCGGTTCACGACACAGTTGGCGATAACGATACTGCCGAGTTTGCCATGCCCCTTTCCACCCAACTTTCCATCGTTCTGCAACGCTGCTTCCAGAGTTACTACCGCCAGCCCGACTACATCTATGCTAAGTTTATTCTCGGTATCGCGTCCGGTTTGTTCATCGGATTTTCTTTCTGGAAAGCAGATAATACCCAGCAAGGGTTCCAGAACGTGTTATTCAGCATCTTCCTGTTGTGTACCATCTTCAACACCCTCGTCAACCAGATCATGCCTCGCTTCGTCGCTCAACGCTCGCTTTACGAAGTTCGCGAACGCCCATCCCGTACATATTCCTGGAAGGTCTTTATTGTTTCACAGATTCTCGTTGAAGTCCCCTGGCAAGTTTGCCTGGGAGTCTGTTCATGGGCCTCCTTCTACTGGTCCGTCTTCGGCACTGACCAGGACGCTGAACGCCGCGGTTTAATTATGCTCTTCATCGTGCAATTCTTCATTTACGCAGCCAGTATGGCCCAGTTCGTCATTGCTGCCATCCCCGAGCCCACCCTAGGTGCTATCATCGCGACCATGACATTCGGTCTGTCATTCATCTTCAATGGTGTCATGCAACCGCCGAATGACCTCCCACGATTCTGGATCTTCATGTACCGCGTCTCTCCATTCACATACTATATTAGCGGAATTAGCAGCACAGCCCTGCATGGCAGACAAGTGCAATGCAACTCAGCCGAGTTAAGAGTGTTCGATCCTCCTGCGAACCAGACCTGCGGAGAATATCTCGGCAAATACGCAGAAGTGGCTATGGGCTCTATCTACAACCCCGAAGCCATGTCCGACTGTCAGTACTGTACTATGCGCGAAGCTGATCAGTATCTTGCAGCGCGTGAAATTTACTGGGAAGACCGCTGGCGCAACTATGGAATCTTCTGGTGTTATTTTGTTTTCAACATTATCGGTGCCATCACGCTCTATTACATTTTTCGGGTGCGCACTTCGCGAGCAAAGGTTGGAAAGGGCAAACAAACTGCCTAGGTGTTTTGAGCTGTATGTATACTAGCATGTGTGGCTTTGCCATGATTTTGAAGCGTTTTGCTCTATATTTAGAAGCATAAAAGTAGTAATCTTATAAATTTCACACTCTCTCCTTCGTCTTCCCCTTTTCAAGCATGCAAAATGGTCCTTCATACTAGTCGAATCGCAAAAACCCGAACTGCAATTCCTAAGTGATACTACTAGTACTCTAAAAATTAGTTCCTGGTATACCCTTTCTACAATGTATGATTGAAAGAAAATATGGAATTAACCATTTTCACTAGCAGCTTTTCATTTCAATTGACTTACTAAAACAGAATAGCCACCTTATTGACCCCCTTATTGACCACCCACGCGAGATATATCACGTGACATAGCACCCGAGATGCACGGTGAAATCCCCGGAATCAGCGATCTCCAACCAATAACCATCCCTCATCGACAAGACTGTCAGAATGTCGCCCCACTTTGCCCGTTCAGATGCGAGCGGATGGGCCAAGGATCGAAGCCAAGAACGGGCTCATTTCCACATTTCGGATTGGAGCACCCACGCGTCTTTGACCGCTCGTGGCTTAGATGCCTCCACAATGCTGTCAGCTTCCCCATCCATGTGAGCCTTTTTCGAAGGTTTCTTTTTCTTCCCCAACTTCTGCTGCGTCCCCTGCTGCTGCTGCTTCTCTGCTTCAGCATCATGGCGAGCAGCACCACCACCGCCGCCGCGGCTGCGGCCAGCAACAGAGCTACCCCACAAGGTGGTATTCTCGAGGGGGGTAATCCCACTCACTATGACACGAAAAACCCCATTGTTGTATTTATCATTCAGGCTGTCATCATCATCGTCCTCTGTCGCCTCATCCACTGGCCACTCTCCAAGATCCGCCAGCCGCGAGTCATCTCCGAGGTCATCGGCGGCATTATTCTGGGTCCCTCTGTTATGGGCCACATCCCCGGATTTACCGAAGCTATCTTCCCTACTGCCAGTATCCCTAACCTCAATGTTGTCGCCAACTTGGGTCTGATATTGTTTCTCTTCCTCGTGGGTTTGGAGACCGATATCCACTTCCTTGTCAGCAACTGGCGCACCGCCGTTAGTGTCTCGGCGGCGGGCATGATCCTACCCTTCGGTCTGGGTTGTGCTATTTCCTACGGCCTATATCACGAATTCCAGGAAGACCCTGGCACCGTCCCGATCGAGTTCGGCACCTATCTTCTCTTCATCGGTATCGCCATGGCCATCACAGCCTTCCCTGTGCTCTGTCGTATCCTGACCGAGCTGAAGCTTCTCGGTACCCGAGTCGGTGTCATCACTCTATCTGCCGGTGTTGGAAACGATATCGTCGGGTGGGTCCTTTTGGCCCTGTGTGTAGCTCTGGTGAATGCAGGTACGGGGCTCACGGCGCTGTACGTTCTGCTAGTTTGCGTGGGTTATATGCTTTTTCTGATCTATGGCTTCCGCCCGGTCTTCTTGCGCTTTCTTCGACGTACTGGCAGCCTGCAGAAAGGGCCTAGTCAGTCCGTTGTCACTTTGACCCTGCTCATTGCCCTGGCATCTGCGTTCTTCACGCAGGTCATCGGTGTGCATGCCATTTTTGGCGGGTTCGTGATTGGCTTGATGTGCCCTCACGAGGGCGGCTTTGCCATCAAGCTGACAGAAAAGATTGAGGACCTGGTAACAGCATTGTTCCTGCCACTCTATTTCACACTATCAGGTCTCAGCACAGATCTCGGATTACTGAATAGTGGGATCGTATGGGGTTATGTCGTGGGTGTCATTGTCATCGCCTTTACGGCCAAGGTGACTGGAGGCACATTGGCATCCCGTTGGACTGGCCTTTTGTGGAGAGAGAGCTTCTCCATTGGTGTTCTCATGAGTTGCAAAGGTTTGGTCGAATTGATCGTTTTGGTGAGTTCTGGTGATACCCAGGAGGAGGAGAGAAGAAGAACCAAAACTAACGTGCAGCAGAATATTGGCCTTCAGGCAAAGATCCTGAGTACTCGTACTTTTACTATTTTCGTCGTCATGGCCTTGGTCACAACCTTCTTGACCACCCCTCTGACCACAGCCCTCTACCCCGATTGGTATCAGACGAAGGTCGAGCGCTGGCGTCGAGGAGAGATTGATTGGGACGGCAACCCTTTGCAGCAAGATCGCCGGTCTGACAGTGTCACCGCTACCAAGGATCAGCTCAAAACTGTTCCGGTTCGCAAGCTTCTGGCCTATCTTCGACTTGACGGCCTGTCTGGCATTTGCACTTTGGCCGCTCTGCTCAGTCCCAATCGCGGGTCCGCACTAGCATCGCCTCGCATTCACCCCTCCAAGGAACCGAAGCAAACTGATCAGGGCATTGAAGACGCCATCTCGACAGACCAAGATGAAACGGCGCTTCGAGTTCATGGCGTCCGGCTTATTGAGCTGACAGATCGTGATTCCAGTGTGATGAGGGTGTCCGCTGGCGAGCAGGCTCTCTGGGACCCTGTTGTCAACACATTCCGTGCCTTTGGAGAATGGCATGACATTGCTCTGATGGCGGGTGTTTCGGTCGTACCGGAGCACACATATGCAGATACCGTCGTCAACATGGCTAGCCAGGAAACGACGGATCTACTTCTGCTTCCTTGGAGCGAAACGGGGACTCTGACGGATCGTCAGAATGGGTTAGAGGTCGATACTGCCAGTCGGTTTGCCAATGGCTCATACACCGATTTCGTTTCCACCGTTCTCCAGCGAGTCCCCGGCCATGTGGGCATCTTCATTGAACACAACCCCGAGTCACGCTCTCCCAAGCGACCCTCTCTACCTCATCCTTCGGCTAGCGGGATGAGCATCCAATCTGTATGGTCGCGCAAGGCCTCTGGTGACCGCTCTCACCATCTTGTTCTCCCGTTCCTTGGAGGCGAAGACGACCGCTTCGCCCTCCGCTTTGTTCTACAGTTAGCGCAGAATGATCAGGTCACGGCCACCATAATCCAAGTTCCTGGCCTACAGCTTCCTGCTTCCGGCTCGAAGAATGGTTCCGCAACGAGGGATAGCCAATCTGACATTGTTTTCTTCGAGACCCTTCGTGATTCTATTCCCGATGAGCTGAAGGAGCGCGTCGTCTTCCAACAATCTACCACGCGGGAAACTATCAGTGATCCCAGACAACTAGCTCTCTCCGCCGTGCGCAGAGAATTGGATGATAACATATCCGGAAAGTGGGGCAGTATCGTCGTCGTTGGTCGGAACAATACTCTGGCCGAGAGCGGCGCGTCAATTGATGACAATATTGGAACTGATACGTACCATGCCCTTGGTGCGGTTGCCTCCACCATGGTCGATCCCCAGAGCAAGGTCTTTGGCAGTGTTCTTGTGCTACAGGCTAGCACTAAGACGGTTGTTGATTACCGATGAGTTTATGCACGATGCATTGAATGTTATTTGAGATTAGCTAGCTTCTTTTGATTGAATACCAATGAAATTTTATGTGATATATGCACAGGAATGAATAAGGAGGTCGATGTGGTTGAAACGCCCGAATAGATGATACAAGTTTTGGGTATCGAAGTCTCAGGGATATTAGAATAGATGGTGTAGACTGGGTAGAAAAAGAGGGTCCTAGTTGTGGCAGCTTTTTAAAGTCTAGAGGAGGCATTGCTGGATTCGTGTGTATCCTCCCAAAACCAAGGAGGGCTGTATTGTCGTGGAACATTGCGG
Organism: Penicillium pancosmium; assembly: GCA_031761475.1. Classification (NCBI taxonomy): domain Eukaryota; kingdom Fungi; phylum Ascomycota; class Eurotiomycetes; order Eurotiales; family Aspergillaceae; genus Penicillium; species Penicillium pancosmium. Next base: position 105,222 of record JAVMSB010000059.1, on the reverse strand, counting down.
CGGGATTCCGAATTGAGCTGCGACGGTTCTTGGGATGATGGGTAGGAAGGATAGGAAGGACAGGAAGGATAGGAGTTGATTTCGCGGGCGCTGGAGGGTAATTCCTCGCTGTTGTAGGTACCGCGGGCGACAGCGACGAGTTTCCCCAAGATGGCGTACTCCAATTTCAATTTGATTCCGTAGGCGACAGGTTTGAACATCACCTGGATCGAATAGTAGCCGGTGTACTCGATGGCAACGATGGCCACATCCAGGATGAGAATGACGACGTTGATGATGAGGAGTTGGTGAAGAATTCCATTTGGTCGGCCCTCTGGACGCAGTTTGAGGAGCTTAACAGTTTCCCAAACGTATATTCCCGAGATGATTAGTTCCTGGAGACAGAAGCCGACCAATTGGACTCTTTCCATGACATTGTAGCCCCTCGCCCAGGGGCCAACCGGATAGGCCACATTTCCGTATAACAAGACCGTCGTGGGGACGTGGAAGATGATGGCATCGATGATGATCATCCATAGAACCCCCCAGAGTAGTTTCGAATTCTGCAGGACCAGGTGTAGACGTGACCATAGAACGACGGACTGACCTGTCACCATGGCAATCCAGCCCACGATGACGAGAGTGACACAGACATAGGGGGAGACCCCGGTTCGAAATAAAAGAAGGACATAGCCGAGGACATGAGGGATGATGGCGGCGGAGGAGATGAGGAGACTCCAGAAGTAGCAGCCACGGCGGCGCTTGAAGGAGACGAAACAGAGTATAATCAGCTCAATGGCATTGTACCAGGCGATAGCAGCAAAAGCAGCAAAGACATGTGTTCGCACAGGATCTCCGACGTCGGATCTGTGTATCAGCGACTCCGCGATCTCCGAGGCGACGTTCTTCGACATGAGCGGAAGGGGCACATCGCTCACGGTAAGTCGAATGCACACATCTGGGGAGAGCAGGGGGGGAGGGAGACAGGGTTTTGTTTAAGAAGGAAAAAAAGAGGGGGGAAACATAAAAAGAAAGAAAAAACCAACAAAGGGATGATGTGAGTGGCCAGCGCTCGAGCGTTGCCGATCAAGGGTCTTCCTGCTGGGGAAGGTTCCTGAGTGTTGGGATTTTGTGGGAGAGTTAGCCCTGGAGAAAGTAACCGGGAAAGAGAAGAGGAGAACTATTCGTGTATATTCCCGGTCCAAGCGTCAGGGATTGACATTGACATTTGCCATCCATTGCTGGTGGGTACAGCAGCGGAGGTGCCGGAGGTGAAGGTGTTCGGATCCCCGCGCTTTTGATGAGTCCAGCGTTGCCTTCAGATGGGTCTGAGCTGCCTGAGCTGCCTGGGGTGAATTGAGCTGCAAAAAATAAAGTAGAGAGAGCTGTCTGACAGCTGCTTTAGGCGGGACTTGTTCCATGGAAGCACCAGTGGGTGTCCCAGATGGTCCCAGGTGCTCACCGGTGGCGTTCGGAAGCGGACCCAAGGATCTGGGCCAGTCTGGGCATCTTCGAACTATTGAAGGCTCCGATGCATCCAATTGTGGTGCATGCAGGAGGCGATGGAGCCGATCTTAGACGCCGATCATTCCTGGGGGATCTTGTTGGTTCGGGACTGGCGGTGGATTGGGCCGATTGGGGGTGAGTGGAGGCGGGTGGAGACGCGGAGGGGGAACCCGTTGTAACCGGGAGATCTCCTATTTTTGAGACACTGGAAATTGAGGGGAAGCGAGAGGAAGTTGATGCAGATGGGGTGGTGGTGGTGGTGGTGTAAGTGTGAGTGGTGAGTGTGGTGGATGAAGGGAAGGAAGTTGGCAAGTGGAGGAGGCGAAGTGCTGGCATGATACTGGCAATCAATAACAATCGTGACAATAACAACCAGATGCATAAACCCCTGGCGCTAGTCTCAATATTTTAGTCATGGACACAAGGATATTCCAAGATTGCAATTTTATTCCCTGCATAAAGGTCCTTTCCAATTGAGGCTATGCCCCTGGTAATAGAGTATCCCATACCCAATCCATCAATTCACTATATCTACTACCACTACCACTACCACTACCACTACCAACTGTACTGGGGTGTCAAACTTGACCCAATGCCGAATCCCGATTGATCATCCAAACGAAGAGTCGATAGGGGATGAATGTGTTGCAGATCCAACTCAGAGTCGAGGCCTGTCCACGTCGAATAAAAGGACCGCAGCCTTTCAGCACATCCTCGACCACATTGGTCGCAGCAGTATTAATATTCTGCTTATTAGGGTGGATTTCGGTCTTCTTGTGTCGATCGATAACGCTGGTGATGCTCTGATAATGCGAATTGGAAGGTAGTTGAAGGTCGGGGATATTCAAAGGATTATTTCCGCTCGTTTCAACACCACCAAGGATGACCGTGATGACTCGCACGCCGAGGGGGGCCATCTCGAGGCGCAGTGTCTCCGAAAGCCGGGTCTGGGCACTTCGAGAGCTGCTATAAACACCTACGACAGAGAGAATTAGTGTTTTATAGCTCATGATTCCTATGGTCCGATCTTACCTGCCCATGCAAAGACCATTTCGCCAGATACCGAACTGATATTGCACATGGTTCCCTTGGCCCCAATCAGCAGGGGCGAAAAGGCTTGCGCCATAGCAACAATACTCCAAACGTTCGCATCGTAAACCTTTTTCGCATCATCGATAGATGCATCAAGAAGGGGCACAATCGCGTTAACTCCAGCGTTGTTCACCAATATATCCAGTGTCCCGCCTGTGGATTTCGCAACGCTATCGGCACATTTGCGAATAGACTCTGCCGATGTGACTTCGAGTTCGAGAATCTTTATGCCATCCATGTCGGCCAAAGACCCTGCCTTTGCTATGTTACGTAGCGTTGCGAAGACGTGGAAACCTTTCGCACGGTAGACCTTTGCCATTGCGGCCCCGAGGCCTCCATCGCTACAACCTGTGATCAAAACGGTTTTCGCCATTTGTTGAGAACTCTGCAAGACTCGAGAGAGTAGACTGCTTGGGCCTATCTGGTGGCATTTTCGCGAGGTAATTCTGAAGCTAAATACTATATTCACTGGCAGCGAATGGCCGGAAATGAAGTGGTCAAACCCGGCGGAGGTAGGAGTATATTTACAAGGTGATATATCTGGAGCTGGGAACACAACTTACTGGTATGAGGTCCGTCGGGATATCAGGAGTAAATGGTGAGATGAATTACTAGTAACCAGTAAAACTTCAAAGGGCCGAAATTGGAGCGGAATTCCGTGGTGAAACCCGTGCAGCCGAAGCGGAGATAACGGAAACAAATGCTATGACCGGATTCGAGATGCAACAGATCAGTAGTTAATGACTCGTACCAGTAGGTCTAAAGGAATATGTCCAGGGAATTCTGTACTGCTAGTAGTTATTGGTAACTTCAATAAATAAACCGTGTGTTCAAAATCATGCTACTACTAGCATGTATCAGGCATAGCAGCGAACCCCCTACTTATAACTATTGTTGCCTACATATAAATACTTCTCTCTCTTTCTTTCTCCAGGTTTATTGATTTTTCTTGAAGAGCCACTACACACTGTCAGATATTTCATCGTATCTTGATCTGCAACTATCTGAGCATACTCACAGGTAAGCTCTTGGCATTCCTGTAGCCAAGAGAGTGCTCGTAGAGGATCAGTGACTACCGGATTTATTGAGAAAATACATTTCCCGAGATATTTGAATGATAATTTTGGAAGGCCGTTTTGCCCACACACACCAATCTGGCATGGCCGCCCAGGTCGCACCGCACATCGTTTCGCACCATGAAGAGTCCTTGGACGGTGTGGTCCACGAACTTCTATACGCGTATGACTGGCGGTGCGGTCCGTGCATACGCGCATACAAGTAAATCCGTCAACCTGCCAAGTAAACCTTTTGTCTTACAAGGTCCACATGCGGGGCTTTAATAACTAGTAGCAGCGTTGAAAAAATGACAGATCTGGTAAGAATCGTAAGATGTAACGTATTAGAATACCATACGATCCTCCGATACAGTACGTGGCCCAGCGGGATACATAAATCGGAAGATTGCGTACGAAGGCACTAGAACAGGAAAGGGACGTAAAAATGAGAATACAAGTGCGGTACTTAATTTTGAAAAAGGTCCATTCAAGATATCATCCAGAGAGACAAATCGGTCGGTTCTTTAAAGTTGCCAAATAGCCTGGTAAATAGCTAGATGACATGAGACGTATCCGCGTCGGCACTTACTCAAGCCCTAACTCGGTGAGTGAAGTGATGTAAACCTCCTCTCTGAATCTCATGGACAAAGTCCTTGATTATATCTCAGTTCTGGCTCGCTAATTCACCCTGGCAAGCCCAGTCCTTGCTCAAGACTAGCATTCCAATTGTTCCCGCAGGAGCATCGATAGTAACTCTGAGTATACTGCTCCTCACCGTCCATGCAACGCTCAAAGGTCCATGGGGTGTGGGGACCGTGGCTCTCACTTATCCACTCCAAATTCTGTGTAGGCTGGCTCAACAAACCACGATTTATATCCAAAGCTCACCGGCCGAATACCAGCCACATAGTTGGTAAGTGCGTATGTCGCAGCTCCGCCCCAAGGGTGGCTCAGAGTGGTGAACTCGCCATACCCCGGCTGTGACTTCTGGTTCACATACTCCCAGATAGAACCCGATTTGGTAGAGTCATTGCTGACAATTGCGCCCCATAGGTTGTTCAGCAGGAATCTAGCAGGGCTGCCTGCTTCTGCTGTAGAAGAGCCGGGAGAAGGAAGCCATTGGTGTTGGATGACAGATTGGCGTCCAAGTCCGATGGGGCGATCAGACTCGAGGCACGATACCCCGGTCTTAGCTTGAGGGAATGCAATTTAGACAACGCAAGGTTGATCTGGGTGGTATTGGCTGATCCGGACGTGATGATAAAACCGAGAGCGGAAAGAGAGAAGTTGCCGGGTTGTGACTCCTGGATGGAGTAGACGCCATATTCCTCACCTCACAGGTGAGCAGAAGAGTTGCTTGGAGAGATTTGTAGGTCATAGCCCACTTCTTAGCCGATGAAGCATTTCCGACGGCTGAAGCAACAGAGGCCATGCCCTTGAATGCCTCGATAGAGGCGGCGTTGATGGCCGAGCCACTGCTGGGGCCCAGAACGCATTGCCGAACTGCGAAAAGTCAATGAGTCCAGTGGATTCATCACGATATTCTGCAAGCCATTGAACTGCAGCCTTCCACGGGGTCCAGTGTTCGCGGGCGAATGCAGTGTCGTTGGACTGCTCCATGTAAGAAACAAAGGAGATGAGGGCGAGGATCTGATAGTCCGGCAGCAGATATGCGATCCCGCTGACTGCAAAAATCTTCGGCGCAATATCTGGTGCTAAGGGATGGGGCCATGGGCACCTGGCCAGTAGAAAGTTGCCCGCTAAGAAGCAGCTTGAAGGTACCAGTGATAAGATCGCTGCGGTTGGTTGTGACGCCAATAATTCTTGTGGGATGGAGGAAGTCTCCAAGCCAGGCCAGACGATCGCGCTTCGCGCCATCCACACAGGTTGGGAAGTAGTTCTCATGCTGGCCGTACTCGGGGAGAACAGCGGCGACGCTTGCCATGGGGTCGTGATAAATCATGTTTCCAGTGGTATCACGGAAGTAGACTCCACGAATGTAGGCAGACTGATCTTGCCATGCGCCAAAACCAAAAGCACCAGAGGTTGAGATTGACGATCCACCTGCATAGTAGCTAGTTAAGGAGACATTGTACAGTTGGGTCTGGTTCACGCTCACAGCACAATGGTTGCACCGAACACTAGTCGAGATTCGGTGCCACACGTTTTCTTCTAGGTCGAATGGAACTTTGAATGAGGCCAGTTTGTAGGATGTCAAAGTGTTTTGGTTGTCAAAGCTCACTCCGTGGGCCAAGGTTATTGTAGAAGGGGGAATAGTGACATCTTTGTGTTGACGTAAGTCGTCTCTTCTGGGTAGTTGCCGGCCAAATTGATGAGAATGCCTCCAGAGGATCGAATGCCGAAGTTGTAGCCAATTGACCTTTTTGTAGATTCTGATAGGAAATAATGTCTCGTGTTTTAAAACCTGCTCTTGATAGATTGTATCGTGTGTTGCATGCAAGTGTAACAGCTTTTGTTTCTTTCAATTCTTGTTGTACCATTTTCAATCGATAAGCACATAACCAAACACCTTTTGAAAGCTTTTGAACAACATCATTGTAATCATTTAGATTTTCACTATGCTTGAGTAGTGATAATTCAACTTGTTTAAATCAAGAAATAGTAGTTGGAGTACTATAATTAGTTGAAAGTGATGAAACTGAAAATTTAGATGGTGAATCTCGAAGTTTTTCTTTAGGAGAATAATCAACGAATTTGTCACAAACCACAGCTGGATTAAATAACTAGATACCAGTTAATTTCCATCCAAGCTTAATTGTTTTTTTGGTAAAAATTTTGGTTCAAATTGGGATAATAGTAGCCAAAAAATCTATTTTTGAAAACTTTGTACAACTAGTAGTAGATGCAGCTTCAATTGCCTCACTGTAATAGTGTTTATAGACATTGAAAACTCCAATATCTAATGGCTAAACTAAGTGTGAAATATGAGCATTCAGAAAAAAAAGGCTAGATGACTCAATCTTCACAAAATTTTGCAAATTCACATTTCATATGTGACCCAAAACTATCGCAGATAAGCAACCACCAAGAACCTTTGGTACATGATTGTGTAGATTTTTCAATTTTTGGATTCATTAGTATAGAAGTTGATCATTGATATAACCAATATCCATAATAGCAATTTGTTCATCATTTTTTAGATCTTCAAATCAGCAATATTGAACTTGCTTAGTATAATATAATCAATAGTGGAATAGCAAAACCATTAGTTGAAATAGCTTCAACAACAGTTACATATTCACAATTTGTATGATTTTCAGAAACAATTTTTCATCATGGTTCACGTGTAACGATCCATTGATCTTTTCCAACACCAATTTGAAATCCATTTCATCAACGATACATATATCTGCAGATTGAATACCATGCTTTTCAATATATTCTCAAAGCCTAGCCATTTTGGTGGTGTGATAGCGCGTCAAAGTTGATAACTATGTAAAAATTTGCCGAATTTAGTCATCCGTGGGCGCTTTGCCATATGGATGGCGGGCCCGAGTTAGCGAGGGTCCCATTAATATTGCGGAAATTTAATGTGGAGCCGGTTACGGTCGCACTTCAGTGCTAAATTAGGAAGAAGCGAAGTTGCCCTTTTAACGTGGTGTCTGTTGACATTTTCAAGACCCACAAAATTACCTCCGCCAAGGTTGCATAAGGAGCTGAAAATCGCACTTCAACTCTCTACGTGGCTTGAAAAAGGGACGATCAGGAACAGCCCCCAATCTTGGCACAATGCGATCCTCACTTGCTTGCACTTATCGCAGATTGTGTCTAGAAAGGGGAAAGTTCAGTGGGCAGTTGAACTGGGGATAGCCCCTTTTGTAAGCAATTGAATAGAGCTACAATAGTGTACATGATCGTTGTAAATATGGCTATGAAGAATCTATAAAGAGCAGCATTTCTCTGGTCGGATCATATCCTCAGCAACAACAAGCAAACGAAAACCACCTTCAGACTTCTTCAATTTATACTAGTACTAGGAGTATACCAAGAATTTTTGAACCATACAGAATGAAGTACCATCTCTTGTGCTCCTTGCTTGGTAAGTTGCTCTGAGACCTTGCTTTCCTTCTAGTTCCCAGGTGATTCTCTTGCTGATATACAGGCCAGCCGCTGGGACATTGGCGATTCCAGGCAACATTGTTGCTCGATCTGCCACTGCATCCATCTCGCCAAGTGCACCTGCAACTACGGCTCAGACTACTACCCCTCAGACTACTACTGCTGAGACTACCACTGCCACTGCCGAAACTTCCACCACGACTACAGAATCACAAGTCGAGGCCACCAATGTGGCAATCTGTGAGCACAACGGCATGACCAGAGAAAATTGGATAAAGTATGATTTGGACAAGTGGACAAGTTTCTTGTGAGTATAATTCAAGTTTAAATGCGATATCAATGACACCCCGTGACCTTCTCTGACTCTGCTTAGCGCGACATACTTCCCTCAGAATGTTTACAACCACGACAAGGAAGAATTCCCTAATGACGTCTTCTCGGACTACATGATCTATCAAGCTGCTTGGGGCAACGAACACTGTACTGTCGGCGATCCAACATGTGATATCAATGTTGGCGATGTCAGCGCTTGCAAGAGTTTCACAGGAGATTCAAAGATGCCTAATATATACTTCATTCTTGGAGCAATTAAAAACTTCTGGGAATGGTCGACTGCAGTCTCTAACAGCGTCAAATTACAGGGTGCCAGATGGCAAGGTCGCGCGAATGATGTTGTCAACACTTTCACTGACCATGATGTGTCGACCGATAGCCAAAGTGCTGGTATGGCTCTGGCTGGCAATGTCTTGACCATGCTCACCCCTATGACTATTATGTGTGAAGTGTGTGGTCCGGCGGCTTCTCTGTATGGTGCTGCATCTGGTGCACAGGCAATCCATGATGCCGCTCAGCAGAGTGCGCCCGAAATGTGAGATAACTTTTGCCTTTTCAGTTCACCGAGAAGAAACTGACCTTCTTTTACTAGTCTCCAAAATGAGTTTGACAACATTGCTACCATTGAACGGGCCATCTACAACGTGACAGATGCTATTTCAAAGGTCATCAACAAAATTGCTGTGGACGCTATCAACACTGTTCCTGATAACTCTCAAGAATTGAACAAATGGCATGAGCACATTGGCAGTGCCCCCCAGATTTTCATGAACGGTTCCTTCGCGGATCCTTTCTCTGCGGATGATTTTACGGCCAACGAGGATGTTTTCATCAATGGAATTGCTTCTTCTGCCATTAACCTTGCTTGGCAAGCCGAGGGTGTCTTCATTGTCAGCGCCAAGAACATCAATGGAAACTCTGCCAAGGATATCAAGCTTGAGCAATCCGACGATGCTAGCCGCGTTTGCGATGGTGATCTTTGCTATTTCTTTGTCAAGTCCCAGGGTTTGACTGCACTTTCGAAGGGTGACTGGAGCAGCCCTAAGGGTGTTGATCAATTCGACCAGTTCTCCGTTGATCCTCTCGAGTTCGCCAAGAGCGCTGCCTGGTTCCAGCAAGAATTTGGCATCAATGACGACGGCAGCAAGACGTATTGTGGCACTGTCGATACTTCTTTCCTTGCCGGTGCCCTGTTCAGAGGTGGTGAGCAGGTTTCTAAGTATGTCGTCAACCTTCCCGTGATCAGCTATGACGATGATGTACCGGGTTATGGCCTTAGTTGGAAGTTCTACGGAAGAAATGGAAGCCCGACTGACGAGGAACACTTCCTGAACGTTCTTGGTCACTATTTCAACGGCATTCGCGGTGATATGCCCTCCTCTTACTCTAAGATGTGGGACGCCTAGATTTATCCATAAAGCCTGTGTCCTAGAGCCCGAGTTGCAGACTTACCCTGATTGTGTGTCTCTAATAGCAATATTATGATATTGTCTTCCTCCTTTTCGCTTCGATGCTTGTATATAAGTTTATCACCTCCTATACACATCTCCACAATTTTTAAAGCAGACAATGAGAAGTACATTGGAGGCGCTTTTTCTATTGAGTCTATGCCCCGGTTACGGCAGATTTCTTCAACGCACGCTGATTATATATCAAATTTTCGAGGTGAAGAATGATCTCTTTGATCAAGCTGGTGCTAGAAAATTTCGATCCTGTATGTGGCTTAAACTCATCTGCTCTGTTCTCAACCTCTCCCTTCATTCTAGCCAGTTGGTAAACATCAGATAAAACGGGTTTTTTCAGATAACTTGCTCTATTCAAGGAACAACTTGTTTTTCACTCCTCAATTTTACTAAATCAGCCCGTCTGTGGCCTCTCCGAGTGGACGAACCTCGTGGGTATGATCCAGATTTGTTGTTTCGCAAGTTCTGTTCATTACTGGCTTCACGGCCCGTCCGAAAATCCATTTTGAGGATCGAATGTGCTATCTTGTTGCTGGCTAAAATCTGAAATAGAAATTAACAATGCATAAAAGAAGCTCCAGGTGAAAGAGAGTAAATTATTGCTGGTCAGAGCTATCTAGCCATCCTTCTATAGCTCTTGTCTGTCAGCAAGCGGATTGACCCCCACAACTGAAACAATCAGATGTCGTATTTGTGATCCTTTGATTCCCAGGAGCTCCAGGAATTCTGTTAATGACTCTCAACATCCTCATCTAGAAAACATATAATGGAGAGAATTATATTTTCTGATATGTATCGATCGCTGGCAATCCGAGAGTAGGAACTGAATTGGCTGGTTGCGTTATGTAGAAGGCTATATAGGACACAGGTTATTTGCGAGGACTGTGGAAGCTGATGTCCAAATTTAGCAGACACAGCTGCGAGCCAAACGAATGCATTTTTTGCCAGGAAACAATAATTACCGGCGTTAAATAGCCATTCAATGTTCTAACAACATTTGCCTCTACTGCCACCGTTCAAACCTTTGACCTGTTGATCTACGTTGATACTAGAGATACCGTTTTTCTCGCCCCTCGAAGCCTCAATAGACTTCTTGATGTCAGATGCCAGACTATAGAACGGTTTCTCGATATTGATGTTTCTTCTCGCGGACAATTCCATGAAAGGCATACCAAGCTCTTCAGCAAGCCGCCGGCCCTGTTTCGGTGAGAATGCGCGCTCATCCTCCGAATCGCACTTATTTCCGATCAAGATCTTGTGTGCATTCTTGTTTGCACTTTGCTCGACCTTGAGATGCCAAGTGCGAATATCTGATTGGAAAGATTAGACCATACCATGGATGGCATGGCACAGGCAAAAAGGAGGATAAGGTTATTTACTCTGTAATCATTTTTCATCAGTCACATTGTAGACAAGCAGGATTCCCATGGCGCCACGATAGTATGCCGCTGTGATGGTTCGGAAGCGCTCCTGGCCAGCTGTATCCCAAATTTGTAGCCCAGCAATCTTCCCGTCTAGTTCGATATTGCGAACCTTGAAGTCGATCCTAATACTAGTAGTAATGAATGATGGCGTGAAGGGGTCATCTGTAAAGCGCAACAGACAGCACGTTTTGCCGACGCCGGAGTCTCCTACCAAGAGTAATTTGAACTGTGAGACTTAGTTTTGACGCACCATCACGTAGAAACGGAAGTTGAAGAACTCACCAGGAAAGCATCATTCCTTATGCTAGTCATAATGAACTTCAAAAAGCCAACTGGGAAGCTAAGTGACAGGTGTGAAGGCGGTTTTATGTAGAAATTTAGGACCGAAGTCAGGATTCTCTCCCCTTCTCCAACGAACAAGTTGATAATATGAGTAGGGTATTATGGCTACCTATCGGACTTCGCACGAACATAAGCTTAATCAGCATAATCGCGGCGGCCCAGGCACGATGGATGGAAAACGACTGCCTGGACTATGATGTAGGTTGCCTGTCCCGGCGTGCCACCGAAGGCAGGAGAATAAACATCGTGGCTGAGCAGAGTACGGCTTCCTTCGTCCTAGCCCGCAACACGCTGTCTGGTTTGCCTTTCCCACCCTTCCTCGAGCTTCCTAGCAGACTCGACACGCTTCCGAGCACGCCCCCAACATATCCCTCGTAAACGATTATCCTGTGAGCAAAAGCGGCGCTCACTGAGCACTAAAACGGAAGGGGAAAGCCAAGATTTTGCATAGGAAATTCGTTACGTAGGTAGCTAGAAAGTGGTTGTATACATGGATATTTCCAACCCAATATCATAGTACTACTAGTACTGCGAGTGCTAATATTTTATTCAAGTTCAATCTGTACTACTACTACTACTACTACTACTACTACTACTACTAGTTACAGTTGCTATACACTGCTGAACACTGCTGTTCTACTCTTCCGGGGCAGATTGTCATCACGTGAATCTCTAGAGCTCTAGAGCTCTCAGTGATTCAATTAGACCAATTAAACCAACCAGGTCAACCAGGTCAACGACAAGTACCATCTTGTTAGTAGGTCAACTCCTCCAATTTCTCAACTCAAACCATGGAATTCCACCCGCAATGCCAGGATTGCACCGCGCTGCGATCCCAGATCGGGTGACGTCAAGGATTCCGATCGCTCGATCGATGACATCCTACGCGTCTCAGACCAACCGATGGGATGCTAGCCTCCCTTAACCGGGGCTGCGCGCCTATTTGCCCGGATCCCATCGATGCATCGATTCACCCCTGTCCATCTTCAGATTCTCACTCGACTTGTACACCCACTTAAACCTCCATCATCACGAAACCTGCGACCCCGTGCCTCTATATTTCAGCTCATCTCTACGTCTGCATCCCCGATGGCACCGAAACGCAAGACCTCCGATGCGGATGTCGATAATAAACCAAACGGCCACGCGTCCAAGAAAGGTCGCACGGGCCTGCGTGAACCACACCCCAATGCGAAACAGACAGAAGACTTTGGCATTGTTCTGCGCGACTTCTACCCTCCAGAGATGAGCAATGAGCGATGCAAGGCATACACCAATGGCACCATTCAACGACCCATTGAAACACTGCAAGAGGAGTGTCGCGACACCGCAGACAAACGTCATTCCATTGAGGCCGGTAAAGCGGTGGTTCACTGGTTTAAGAGTGACCTCCGGTTATCCGACAATCGGGGCCTACATACTGCATTCCAACTGGCCCGCGACAACCAGGTTCCTCTCATCGGTCTCTACATTGTATCTCCAGAGGACTTTGAGGCTCATTCAACGAGTCCCGCTCGGGTGGACTTTACATTGCGGACCCTGGAGCGATTGCAGCGGGACTTGGCCGAACTCGATATCCCCCTCCACATGGAAACGCAGGAGAAGAGGAATCAAATTCCCGGTCGCGTGGTTGAGTTATGCCAGAAGTGGGAGGCGAAGCACCTCTGCGGGAATATCGAGTACGAGGTTGACGAGCTTCGACGTGATGCCAAGCTTGTTCGACTGTGTGCTTCGAATGATATCGATTTCACCCCCACCCCCGACACCTGTGTGGTCTCGCCAGGTTCACTAAGTAGCCAACAAGGGAATCAGTATGCGGTTTATACGCCTTGGTTCCGCTCGTGGCTGGCTTTTCTCAAGGAGAATCCGGATTACCTGGAGCTGTCCGAAGAGCCGGGCACGAATCCCGGAGAGGCACGGAAGCAATTCTCCGACCTTTTTGACTGCCAAATTCCCGCTTCGCCAAAGAGCAAGCAACTCTCGAACGAGGAGAAGAAGCGATTCGAGGAGCTATATCCGGCCGGAGAGCATGAAGCGATGCGTCGATTGGAAAAGTTCCTGAAAGAAAAAGGTCCCAAGTATGCGGAGATGCGCAGTGTACTCCCTGGAGAGAACACATCGCTACTCAGTCCATACTTTGCATGTGGAGCCCTCAGCGCGCGGACAGCAGTGGTGACGGCGAAGCAATTGAACAAGAATTGGCTCGATCGTGGCGACCAGGGATACATGAGCTGGATCAGTGAAGTGGCCTGGCGGGACTTTTACAAGCATGTCCTCGCGCACTGGCCATTTATCTGCATGAACAAGTGCTTCAAGCCGGAACACACCAATATTGAGTGGGAGTATGATGCGGATCAATTCCAAGCGTGGTGTGATGGCAAGACGGGATTTCCTATTGTTGATGCGGCGATGCGACAACTGCGGCATTGCGCGTGGATGCACAATCGCACGCGGATGGTGGTGTCGTCGTTTCTATCGAAGGATCTCATGATTGACTGGCGGCGCGGTGAGCGATACTTTATGGAGAATCTGATCGACGGGGATTTCGCGTCGAATCATGGCGGGTGGGGATTTGGGTCAAGCACTGGAGTTGATCCACAGCCTTACTTCCGGATTTTCAATCCTCTCCGACAAAGCGAGCGGTTCGATCCGAACGGTGAGTATATTCGGCAGTGGGTTCCGGAGCTGCGTGAGATTGGGGGCAAGGCGATTCATGATCCATATGGGAATAAAGAGGCGGCGGGGGTGGCGGAGAAGAATGGGTATCCCAAGCCGATCGTGGATCACGCGGAGAGCCGAGCGCGGGCATTAGAGCGATTTAAGAGTGCTCTTCAGAAGGAAAAGGAGTAGAAGAGTGGGAGGAAGTGTGGGAGGAAGAGTGAGACATTGATATACGTTGAATACGAAGGAGTCACTATGGGAGAGAGCAGAGAGCAGAACAGAGCAGGGCAGCAGAAATAGAATCAGAATCAGAAACACAATCTCACAATAAACTCAATATTATGGAGAATGCCGTTTCAGTTTCCTTAAATATGACTATTCCACGCTATTCTACACTAGTATTAGCTGGAGTATACTGTAGTGCTGAGTAGTGCTGAGTGCACTGACGGTCTTCCCCGCGCTTTCCCCATTCTCTTTGCATTTCCCCATCTTCACCTCTTCACCTCTTCACTTCTTCACTCTCCCTCTCCCCCATGCCATCCTCATGACTTGACATGGAACCCCACGGGGATCCCCAAAGCCCTGGCCCCGTCGATCTCCCCAATGGCAAGCGACGTTGGCGCCGCAATCGAGTGGCCTGCGATTCCTGCCATACTCGTCGGGTCCGATGCGACCGAGCCTTTCCCTGCTCGCGATGTCTACGAAGTGACATTCATTGTGAATTCACCCGCGAGCGTCGCAAACGAGGGCGCATTGCCCGCTCCAAGTTGACCTTGAACGGTTCCATGGATCCCGCCAACTTGAACTACGATGATGAGGATGAGGGTGATCAGGGTCCTGATCCTGATCATCACCCTCACAATCCCTCGGCTCGCAAACCCTCCACCTCCAACGGTGACCAGAAAGTCTCCCAATCTGCCCTCTCTCCATTACAACAGAGCTCCTTGTCGCCAGAATCCGCCTTTCCACACCGATCGCCAGGAATTGCTTCCAATCACCTCAGTCTGTCGGCGCCGAGTGTTGAGGAAGACTCGCGCTCGCACCCACGTTTGCGCCCACATCCGCGACCAGAGACCGAGGCCAATGCGACGGAGGAGTGGTTGTCTGGCGCACACCTTTCACCCGAGTCTTATGATATCTTAGGAGGTGTACATGGAAATGATGGACCACTGCCGCGATTATACGATATTTGGAACCCTGTCGACCTCGGCGGCCATCACTCTCACTCTCAATCTCATCCTCGCCGACAACACCACCAACATCAAAACCATGCACCCCAACGCCCTCAGCGATTACCGTCCATCTCCGCGCAAACCCACTCCCAGTCCGGCCAGGGAGCGCCATCATCCTCACGATCAAGTTTAAAATACCCCGTGCTCGAACCCATAATGCCCTTCCTCGAATCCAGTCTACCGCGCCGGCTCGTGTGCGATTTGTTGGAACTATATTTCACCTCCGCTTTCTCGACACACATGCACCCTGTGTGTCACCACATCCACTGCTATGTCCTACGCAAGGCATCTTTCCTGAGCACCGACCGACCGCGCCCGAGCAGTCCAGCATTGTTGGCGAGTATGCTGTGGGTCGCCGCCGTGGATGATCGCGCATTCTCTCTCTCTATTTCACCACTACAACGCCGCAAAATCTGTCAATTCCTCTGCGCTTTGACGATTCGTCTCCTTCGACCATTAATTCATGTCTCGTTTAAGGACCAGGAACCACCGGAGAACCCAAATGCCCCGCAGGAATTGCCGACCGCCGCAGTACATCACCCGTTTGAAGGAGTGGGCGATGATAAAGGGTTGGTTGGGCCGGCCGGATCGCTTGACGACGTGATTACATATATTCATGTTGCATCGATCATTTCATCGAGTGAGCAGAAAGCGGCGAGTATGCGGTGGTATGTGTTCCCACTTCTCTCACTCCCCCCACCACCACCACCACCACCGCCATGCTAACACAGTACTCTCTCATTCTAGGTGGCATGCGGCCTTCACTCTCGCTCGAGAACTCAAGCTTAATCAGGAGATGGAAGTCATGTCGAACATGGATAGTCAAAGCGATGGGTCGAGCCCGTCCTTTGGCTACTCCCTCGCAGCGTGGGCGAGTTCCCCCGGCGGTGCCGCATTCGACTATTCGAATCCATCACGACCGAGCTTAAACTGCGTCTGTGAAGAAAAGCACGACCCGCACAGCAATGGTGTGATCACCGAAGAACATCGTGAAGAGCGGCGTCGTACGTGGTGGCTCTTGTATATCATGGACCGACATCTGGCATTATGCTACAACCGGCCACTCGCCCTTCTCGATGCCGAATCGGAGGATCTACTCCTCCCGCTGGACGAGGGGTCCTGGCAGGCTGGAAATATCCACAGTAACAGCCCGCGCACCGATGGGCCCCAGTGTATTCGATCCGGGGATCGAAATAAGCGACGCGTTTTCCCCAACTTCATCTGCCATGATCACTCGATTCTCGGCTTCTTCCTTCCACTAATGACCATCACGGGAGAACTGATCGATTTGAATCAAGCGCGCAACCACCCCACACTCGGCCTCCGCCTTCAAGGTAAGGAGGCATGGGAGGTGCATGTGGCGGAGGTCCTCCGACAATTGGAGATCTACAAAGCCAGTCTGACGACCTTTGCTGCAACCACGGCGGCACCTGATCCCGAAGGCGACCAGCAATCGGGAGACGGCGGATCGTTGTCGCAGGCTTATTCCTGGCACACACAGACCGTGATTGCATATTCCTCTTATCTGGTGCATGTCCTACATATCCTGCTGGTTGGCAAATGGGATCCGGTCAGCTTAATTGAGGACAAGGATTTCTGGACCTCCTCGCCGGCGTTTGCCTCGACGATTTCGCACGCGTTGGAAGCGGCAGACTCGGTGCAGCAGATTTTGCGGTTCGACCCGGATATCAGCTTCATGCCGTACTTTTTCGGGATCCAGCTGTTGCAGGGCAGTTTCTTATTACTGCTCATTGTGGAGCGATTACAGAAGGAGGCCGGGGAGGGCATCCTCAATGCGTGTGAGACGATGATTCGGGCGACCGAGTCGTGTGTGGTGACGTTGAACACGGAGTATCAGCGCAGTTTCCGGCAGGTCATGCGGAGTGCGGTGGCGCAGGCTCGGGGCCGGCCGGTGAATCCCAGTGAGATTCGACATCGTCGGAAGGCGGTTTTGGCGTTGTATCGGTGGACGCGGAAGGGGACTGGGCTTGCTCTTTAGTGGGGGGTGTGTATAGGAGCATTTTGTATATTGTATATTGGCATATTGTATAGTGTATAGTGCATAGTGTATATGTCCACTGGGATGATGATGAATGGAAGCGAGATATGGCGTGATGATCTGGATAGTCGAGGCCGGGCCCTACATGAAGAGAATGGTAATATTATTCTTAGTCTCGTGTGGAGTCAATCTAGTCTGTTGTGAAGTGTGAAGTCATTGCGGCGACGAAGCACGCAATTGTGGGGCAGCGGAGCTGGAGTAAGAGCAGGATAGAAGGAGTAGCAGTATGCCAGTACATCTCGTAGTATAGTCATCTAGTATCCTGGGGTATACTATTCTATACTAGCTACTAGTACACTACTGTAAATAAACACCACGACTGCCAGTGTACCTGGTATCACCCGATATCTCCTGTGTAACCGCAGGCTTTAGACTACAGTGGGTATCCAGGTATCCAGGTATCCAGAGAAGATTAGATCAGATCAGTGCAGATACATTCAAGTTTGCACTGAATGTATACTAGTGCTAGTACTAAATAGTATACTAGTATACTAATAGACTAGTATACTTCCCTCATCCAACGTGGTGATGGCATCATCCTCTACTACTCATACTAGTAGTACGGACAGCAACCTTCCCCACAGTCATTGCCGACGGCTCCACTCAAGAATTGGAGAGTTCAAGTTCAAGTTCGAGTTCGAGTATTAATACTTACTCTTCATACTTGGACTTCAATTACATCTCTGCACCTCGAATGTCACTCCCACCCCCATCATGAAACTCCCCCTCCTGGCAGCCACCTCGGCTCTGCTCCAGAGTGTATCCTGCTCCACCCTCAACAACCTCAACCTCCAAAATGCCCTGCAGTCCGTCCTCAGCACATCTCCGCACTTCTCCTCCTCCTCCTCCTCCTCCTCCTCTTCCCCCCCGCCAAACATTCTCCTCGTCATCACCGACGATCAAGACTTGCAGCTGGACTCAATCGACTACACTCCTCACATCACCCGCCATATTCGCGACCAGGGCACCTTTTACCGCAATCACTTCGTCACCACCGCTCTTTGCTGCCCCTCACGCGTGAGTTTGTGGACCGGTCGCCAGGCGCACAATACCAATGTGACGGATGTTCACCCCCCGTATGGTTAGTCCAATCAATCCGGAACCATGCGACGACCCTCTAGCAGAAGCTAACATTATATCCCTGATTGAAGGCGGATATCCGAAGTTTGTGGACCGGGGCTTCAATGACAACTTCCTCCCCGTCTGGCTGCAACAAGCCGGCTATGATACCTACTACACCGGCAAACTCTTCAATGCCCACACCGTCGACAACTATCACAGCCCCTACGTCAATGGTTTCAATGGCTCCGACTTTCTCCTCGACCCTTACACCTACTCTTACCTCAACTCCACCTACCAGCGCAACCACGATGCCCCCGTGAGTTATGAGGGATACCACACTACGGACGTAATCACAAAAAAGGCATTGGGCTTCCTCGATGATGCTCTTGAAGGCGAGAGACCTTTCTTCCTCACCGTCGCTCCCGTCGCCCCGCATTCCGACGTGAACCCGGGGAGAGCCCTAGCCGGAGAAATCCCCATCATGACGGCCCCCATCCCACTCGAGCGACACGAGCATCTCTTCAAGGACGTCAAAGTGCCTCGGAATAAGAACTTCAATCCCGATGACCCCAGTGGTGTGAGTTGGGTCAAGGACCTGCCTCAGCAGAATCAGACGGTCGTGGACTACAACGACCACTTCTACCGCTCGCGTCTCCGCGCTCTGCAAGGTGTGGACGAATTGGTGGATTCTCTTGTTTCGCGCGTGGAACAGAGTGAGAAATTGGATAATACCTATATCATCTACACCTCCGACAATGGGTTCCATATTGGTCAACACCGGTTGCCGCCCGGGAAGACCTGTGGTTTTGAAGAGGATATTCGGGTGCCGCTTTTCATTCGGGGGCCTGGAATTCCGGAGGGTGGGGTCGAGGATTCGGTGACGACGCATATTGATCTGGCTCCGACGATCTTTGAGTTGGCGGGCATTCCGGCTCGTGAGGACTTTGACGGAACGGCTATTCCAATCACAGATGAATTCTCGGGTACGCGACACGAACATGTAACAGTGGAGTATTGGGGAAGAGCAGTTGTGGAGGGGGATTACAGTGGCATTGGTGAGTTCTTTCCTCAATGACTGCCAGGGTCAACTTAGTACTAATCACGCATCTATTGATCCAGGTCCCAATGGTCTACCGCAGTTCCCTAACAACACCTACAAATCGGTACGCCTGCTCGGAGAGGGCTACAACTTCTACTACTCGGTCTGGTGCAGCAACGAGCATGAACTTTACGATCTGTCGGTGAGTGACGGCCCCTAACTTGAGAAAAAGAAAATAGTCGCCGACTAACCGAACCGAACAGACCGACCCGTATCAACTACACAACCTCTACCCGAGTACAACCCCGACAGCAACAGAAGAGCCCCAAATACTGGGGCGCAGCCTTTCGCAGGTCATCAGTCGACTAGATGCACTCCTTTTAGTGCTCAAATCGTGCCAGGGAATCACCTGTATCAAACCCTGGGATGTCCTGCAACCAGGCGGCTCTGTGAGCAGCCTCCGGGAAGCCCTGGACGAAGGATATGATGCTTTCTATGGGGAGCAGCCAGGTGTGTCCTTTGACTGGTGTGCTAATGGCTACATCATCGCGGCTGAAGGTGCGCAAGTCCCATTGACGACGAGTCGTTATGGACTGCCATGGGATGCGTGGGTGTAGTGGAAGCAGTAGTAGAGGATGTAGACATATTCAAGTTCACGTTCTAGCGTTAGATTGTATCTATTATGGTCATGATTACAGAGAGCAGATCTTCATAAAGCAGACAATATTCACGAGTACAAGGAAATTAAATATCACATCCACTGGAGCTGTAGTGATCGTGAATGGTCTCAGTTTGTAAGGGTGTCCCACCACACGGTATAACTGCCAGGGTATCACCACTGGCAGGTCTAGGAATGCAACAATAGCCGAGCCTCGTGGCTTGACAGATGCGTATTGCAAGTGCCGAGCTGCTGATACAGTGCCAGCTAATGAGAATGGCATTCGTCGATGGAAAATGGAAAAACTGGGGCGATTCTCACGAATCTCACGATGATTGATGATTGTTGATTGCGCCATACCTCCCCGCCGTGTCGACAACACTAAAACACTCTGCCGAGTTACGCAATGCTCTCGCTTGGCCTTTTTCCTTTATTTTTTATTGTATTTTTTGGCTATCTATCGGCAGATGGAATGGAAAAAAAATAAAATGTATAAGACTGTCGTACCCACCGGCTATGTTGACATTCTCCATCTCGAAATCCCTTGAAGTATCCCTTCGCTCACCATCGCCTTCACGATGACCGATCGGACGAGCTTCAACGAAAAGCACATCAATGAAAAGGTCACTGATTCACTTGATTCACCACCGAGTGAATTGGATCATGGAATTGTTAAAGATTGGGACGAGGAGGAGTCGGCTGTGACACGCAAGTTCGTATCAACACTTCCAGACTGGAGTCAACTCCAAAATCAGGTCAAAATAGACACAGCAAAACTGACATTGACACGGTCACTTTCGATAGAATTGACTTCATCCTCTTACCGACCCTGGCTCTCGCCTTCTTCTGTCTCCAGATGGATCGCGGCAATATCAGCGCCGTTCTCACCTCGACTATCACCAAAGACCTAAATATCACCACCAACCAGATCAATATCGGCACTCAATTGCTCTCTGCCGGTATTGTTCTCGCCGAGATCCCTTCGAACATAATTATGCAGCGCATTGGGCCTCGCGTGTGGCTCTCCGGTCAACTCTTCGCTTGGGGGCTGGTCGCGACCTTCCAAGCCTTTGTCCAGTCGTATCCCGCATTCCTGGTCACTCGCATCTTGCTGGGCTTCTGTGAGGGTGGTTTCATTCCTGGTAGGTCAAGTCGGGTCGGTTCAAAAGGCTAGCAGTAGCAGTTGAAGCTGACACAACTAGGTGCTCTTTACTACCTGTCCACCTGGTATAAAAGAGAAGAGACCAGTATGCGGACTAGTTTCTTCTTTTATGGTCAGATGTTTGCCTCGGCGACATCGAGCCTGATCTCTGCGGGCCTACTGCGCCTTTCCGGAACGCATGGAATGGAAGGTTGGCGATGGATTTTCCTGGGTTAGTTCGTTTCGATATCTCCTTGTGTTCCCATTTGGCTAGAACTGACACCAGAACAGTGGAGGGTCTTCTGACACTATTCATCGGCATCTTTTTCACTCTCCTTGTTCCACCAAAGGCAGGCGATGGCCGCCCGCTTATCGCCTTCGGTCGCTGGAGTTACTTCACCGAGCGCGAATCGCACATCATTCGTAACCGTGTCCTGCTAGATGACCCCCGCAAGGCGCAGAGCCATATTCAGATCTCTTGGTCGGATATTGCAAACACCCTGAAACAGCCGCGGATCATGCAGCACGTCTTCCTCACTCTTGTCTCCATGTCTGGATTCCAGGGTCTCACTCAATATACCCCCAGCATGATCAAGTCCCTTGGATTCGACTCTATCAAGGCGAATGCTTTGACATCGGTCCCGGTGTATTGCAGTATTATTTGGTTGACGATCTTGTCGCTTGCTTCGTAAGTTAAATCCTGGGGGGTGTCATTTAGGGACGACTTGTTGTCTTCTGGCGGACATTTCTAACGATTAACAGAGACTGGACTGGTCACCGAGGACCCTTCGTGTTGATAGCCATCACTTGGAATGTCATCTCCTACGTATGCCTCAAGACAGCGCCATACACGCTGGAGAAGTGGCATCGATATGGAATAATTGCGGTCGCCAATGTATCCTATTGCAGCATGCAGTAAGTCAAGTGTCAACCCCCTTTGGCCTTTGGCCTCGTCCTTCCGATCTCTCGCTCCGGGTAAATACTAACGGCGAGAAACAGCATCCTTAACGTAGGCTGGCTGTCTGTCTACTGTCGCACCCCGCAGGAGCGAAGTGTTGCCATGGCGTAAGTTTTCTCTCCTTGGAACTCGAAAGTAAAGTAATAAGCATACTAACTTTTCCTTCTCCTTCAGCCTGGTGGTGATGGCGGCCAATTGTGCTGGTATCTCCGGCTCTCAGATCTTTCGCACCGCAGACGCGCCCAAGTACACGCACGGTCTGACGGCGATCTGTGCCTTGGCTGGAGCATCATGGGGCCTTGGAGCCATCCTTGGTGCGCAGTATTATATTCGGCGTCGCAAGACGGGCGGAAATGAAGTATGAACGGAGCGGAGCTGTCCTGTCCGGGAAGTCCGAGTCACCTTATGATTGTAAATAACGCATACTACTAGTATACATGCACATATTAAACTATACTTCTAGACACTCTTTGTTTACTTGGATGCAGAGGTACTACTACGGGTGTTTTGGGTACCTTCAAGTTGGCTGCTATAGTACTACGGAACAGGCTATAAGGTATACTTCTAACCACACCCGGCAAGGAACTACACTGATTGTTCTTCGTCGCTTCGCGTACCTGGCAGTCTGCAGATTGCAAACTGCAAACTTCTCGTGGCGACTTGCGGGGAAATTCGGTTAAAAAAGAAGCTGTGTTGGGAGGCAAATGCACCGATTGGTGCGTCGATGGCCCTCGTGGTTCGATTGTTCGGCCCGACGCGGGGAATCCGGGGTCGGTTAATTCGAAGACAATTTATTTTTGATTTAAGTTCTTAGTTTTTGACTTTCAGGATCATGCGGTCTGTCGGAGTGGAGGACTGCCGTTGGCCTTTCGTTTGAATTTAGCAGTCTTCATCTTCACCTAGTAGTATAGGCATGGATTATATGGAGAGCTGTTTTAATTTACCGACCGGAGCTCGCTTGCAGCACCGCGCGTCTCCTGGATCTCCGCAATTTATTTTAGCTCTGCTCTGGTTCCTGACGATGAAATAAAATGGAGGATTCCCCAGGTTTGCGGGGTTCGTTTATTTCCCGGGTTTCTTTGAATGTATCGGTACCTGTTCGTGGAATATTTGAGAATCAGTTACAACCATCTTCGACACAAGATCATCTCTGCAAGGAGAATGAGCACACGAACTTGAAGATCTCATTTCCATCTTTTTTTCAATTATTTCAATATGACCACCGAATACTACCCCATGGCTCAGTGGCCTGCGCATCCCGCGCAAATGGCCGAGCCCCAATTGATAACCCAAGAAGAGCTCGATCAGCAAGCCTTGATGGCTGCAGGATTTCCCATGCAAACCGACTTTGAGCAATATCTCCCGCAGTTGGATGGTATTGATCAACTGGATTGGAACGGTGAAATGGCCGGCAAACAAGCGTTTTTACCACCATATCCCCAGTCATGGTACGAGGCAGGCCTTGTCAATGACCAGCGAAAGCAGCTAGAAGCATCATGGAGGAATAGGTGAGTTGAGTTGAGCCCAGCCGAGCTTGAACAGATAATCTGTTGCTCCGTCTTGCAGAAGTAATAGCTAATCGCTGAATAAATAGCTTCATGATGGCAGAATATCAAACCATGACACCCACAGCCACCCACCACGACGCAGAAAATAACCTCCTTTCCCAAACTTCCAGCGAAAGAGCCCTTTTCATGACCCCACCGGCTCAGCCTCACTATTACCCGACCTTCCCAGGCTCCCCGATTTCCGAACTCTGCAGCACCCCCGAAATGTCTCACTCGTCACGCTGGGAATCCGATTACGAGGACAAAGAGAGGGAGAGAGAAACACACACCTCCCGATCACCCTACACCGCCTCAGATCCACACCGACTGAAAATTGAAGCCGGGGATTATTTCTCGCGGCGCGGGGTAGACGTGAATTCGCATGTGCATGTGCATGTCGACGAGTCGGAGGGTGAGACTATCTTGGAAATGCCCGATGGTACCACGCGCCGCTCGGCAAATTGGCTACCCGTCGACTCGAGCGCTGGGTTCACGATCGGCCCGGAGCAGAGAGGACTTTATAAGGATCCTGCACAGATGGAGGAGTTTCAGGATATTCAGGGTGCTTTCTTCATGGGCCCTCCAAGATGATGATTGTGCCATCTACCCAAAATAATCCATACTATCATGGTATGCGCCGGCGCTACCATTCAAATATCGATCTCAGTGATGATGAACGGGATCCGTTGGTCCGATTCAGCGATTAATGCACCTCGAATCACGCGGATTGTCGCGTCAAAAGTACTAGTTGGCCCCTCTAATCTCGGCGAGTGGGGACACTCGAGCGTTTTACCTCTACGAATACCCATTGGACATCCACCCTAAGTACGAGTACGAGTATCCGGGGAGGACATACAGTACTTCAATTGTGAAGAATCTCAATATCTGTACTTGGTTCAAAGAGAATCAAAAGGGTTACAACCAGAGGCAACAGGGGGTTACAACCAGAGGCAACAGGGGGTTACAACCAGAGGCAACAGGCGCCTCTCCAGCTCCGCAACCCCGTGAGATGAACGATTGAGACTCGCAGTGGGGCAAGTGAACAGACTACGGAGTACTAGCAGAGTTGGTGATGATGATGCAAAAGAATCGATCAATGAGTTAAAGCTATCGAATAGCACTGAAGATTTCTAGCTAGACCCAGCGTATATGTAAATACAAAAACGGGACCATAGAGCTTCAAAATCTCAAGTCAAATGACCCTCGTGAAGTCCATAGTCCAGCAGAAAAGAATTAAAAGGATTTGATCACGAACGTCCACTCAAAGTTGCAACATTCGTTCATGAGACAGCATTCTACTCACCCTATCCTGCGCAGAATCAGGATGTAAGCTCTGCTTTAGTTACCCCAACCGTGGTGGTGGTGACCGTGGCCACCGTGCGCACCGGGGAAACCGCTCGACTGAGGGCCACCGCTGGGCAGAGGGAATCCACTGGGGGTGGGGAACCCGCTGGGCAATCCACTGGAGAATCCACCAGGAATGGGACCACCGAATGGAGGGGGGGTAGGCTTGGTACCGACAGTCCTCCAAGACCATGTGGGAGGAGGTCCGGTAGGGGCAGCACCAGGACCAGCGGAGGAGTGGATGGGGAGGTTAGGGGCACCCTGAGGAGGAGTGTTGAAGCGGCGGCGCTTAGAGCTTGAGCTCAGCTTTCCAACACCGGCATTCGCCAGGACAGACGATTGGACGCGGCTGGCGTCGACGACGGAGATGCCGGATTCACCCTTTGGCCAACTGGACAGGACAGATGAGTCGGAAGCGGACAATTCACCGGACGAGGTGAGGGTGTTGGCGACACAGGTGCGGCCGAGGGCAGAGTCGCAGGATGACTTGTCGCTGGCGCTGACGGCGTAGGTCTGGCCGGGCGAGCTGTCGTCCAGGAAGGGAGTGTCGACCTGGTTGAAGACGTTTCCTTCAATCAGGGCGTTGGTGCCATCGCCGACATCGAATGCGTGGCCAGTGTTGTTGTACCAGTAGTTGTTGTAGGCGTGCCAATAGCTGTTGAACTCGAGCTTGGGCGAACGGCCAGAGGTGTGGTGGATGTAGTTGCCAGTGAAGGTGACCTTGTCATTCTTTCCGTAGCCGAGACTGTAATACTATTAGCTGAGGTCATGTTTAACGATATGAATGGCGAGACTTACACGGTCCAATAGTGGTGGCCGTCGCAGGTGGCGGACCAGCTCGTTTGACCGTCAAATTCATTGTTGGAGATAGTGACACGACCACCTGGAGATGGTTAGTCGAGATGCTTCTATCGCGCTCATTAAGATACTTACTAGCTTCGTAACCAGCAACAAAGTGCTGACGACCGATCAGAGAGGTCTTAACATGGTCAATCCAGACCAGGTCGGAGCCATCCAGGGTAATAGCATCACCGCCCCAGATGTACTGGGGGTTCAGCTCGGTGATGTGAATATTCTGGATGATGACATTGCTGACGCCATTGCGAATACGCAGACCCTTACCACGAAGAACACCAGAGCTGCCGACACCAACGATGGACTTGTTCGAGGCAACATCAATACCCTCGAGAGCAGCTTTGTCATAAGTGCAGGTCAGAGTGGGATAGTCACCACACCAGTCAGAGGAGTCAAGGTCAATCGCGTTCTGACCAGAGCTGCCGCAGGTATTGGACGAGGGCTTGCAACATTTGCAGTCGCTACACTTGCTGCCGAGGAAGTTGAACTCTTTATCGATGAGAATCGTACGGGGAGTGCTGTCAGTCAACCACGAGGTGAGCTCGGCAGTGTCACTAGGAGAAGCGGCGCTGGCACTTCCACCACCAGTGGTACCAGTCGCGAAACCGAATGCTTTTCCAGAGACGCCAGCGGCCTGGGCAGTGGCTCCAAGCAGCGCAAGAGCCGCGAGGAGGGATCTTTGGATTGCCATATCGGGGCAAGGTATGAAGGGAAAGTACTGAACCAGCAGTATATCGAAGAATGGAGGTATAAAAAGAGCGAATGGGCCGAAGTGGCAAAGGAAACTTGAAAGAGAGACAGGTGGCCCGGGTCATTAGCTTTGTGCAATACAGTGATGTTATATATCTGCACGCATATTCCCATAGCCCAAACAGGCAATGAAGAGCATCTTGGCTTCGTTTGAGCTTGAGTAGATGTGAGGCTCGCAGTGAAGATCCATGCTCCTTTGTGTCCACGGACCGAGCACCGCCGCGGTATCCTGTCCACAGCATCGCAGAGATTGTCCATAAATGATATCGCAGGGCGGACCACTGATCGACTGGCCACTTGCCCGTTCCTAAGGATCGACTCCACCGGGCCGTTTCAGCGAAGCCCTAGTCGGGGCGTGGGCGCCGTGAACCTTGTTTGTAAGAGGGGTAAATAGTATGTGAATGGTTCGTACGTGGTCTGGGATAGACTTTCTATCTTCCAACTTCTTTTTGGGAGGCCGACGCGATTTTCCCCTGCAGGTAACAGTTGAAGGTACCGTCGACCGTCGATGCGCAGCATTACATGTCACCTGGATTTCACAGCGACGCTTCCTCGGAAGAAATTCGGGGATATGATCTGATGTAGAAATGATCTGATGGAAAATATCAAGTGAAACTTCGGCGAATGCTCTATTTGACTTGTTTCACGATATCACTGTCTACTGTCAGCGGGACATTGCTTATGTTGTCAGTGGGGCAGCCGATTTCTCAACGAGACGGGGTCAAATTCTCCACTTACCGCAATAAGTCCCATGTCTGGGATGTCAATTGGTACTGACCAATCTCTCCAGTGCTGCTAGAACACGTCTAGATCATTGCTTGATGCCTGCCCTGCAAAGAATTTTGACCGAAGACCGTGAAAAGGTGGAAAATGGGTACCCCCCTCGTTGAAACTGGGAGGTTCAGAACGAAACAAAACTTCTCAGCTGATGTATGTAAATGGTTTGATTCTACTCCATAGCGCCAGGCGGCAGTATTCTGACGCCAGCTAATATATTCTAAGGATCTTCATCCCCATCAATATATAGCCCGGATCCATTCCGAGTGATGCTTAGCCCTAAGCCACCCAACAATCTTGTTATATTAAAGCGGTTGATCGTTCATCAGATTAGTCCCACTCAGGCCACACCGTGATTTCCCTGAGATCCTCTCGATGGGCCATGTAATAAGCCTGTCCTAGCATATGGAGCTTGCGACGATCCGTCTTCTTGGACTTGGTTCGTGGAATTCGGTCGACGAGTAGGAAGAGGCTAGGGACATAGTAGGTTGGCAGGCTCTGCCGGACCCCTTCGCTGAGGACTTGAGTAAGAGCATAGATTGCATGACGCTGCACTATCGGGCGAAATTGCATCTCTTCGACTGGTCCCGTCTCCATGTTCATTGGGTTATTAGCAAGGTATAGGTATACCCCAAGAATTGGGTCGCCCGCGCCATCCACAGCACCCAAGACATCCACCACTGCGGCATCGCCAGTCGACAGATGTTGGCGAAGTACGTACTCTACTTGGCCGGCTTCCACTCTTGCACCGTCGAGTTTCAGCATTGTATCTTTCCGCCCGATGAGCTCAATGGTTCCATCGTGATTGTACCGGCCAAGATCACCGGATCTGTAGAATCGATGTCGTGGTCGATCACCATGGAGCTGTGACACCCAGACAGGCAGGGCCGTCAAGAAATTTTCCGACTTTCCGGAAACATGATCCAAATAGCCTCTTGAAATGTGTGGGCCCTCCACGAGTAGCTCTCCTATTGATCCCACGGGCATCAGTAGATCGGGGTGATCTTGATTCACAATCCAGATGGCGCCACTAGCTGGTCTTCCAACAACAGCACCGTGGCCCATTTGGAGGTTAGGATTATGAGCACATAGAGATGCTACCTCCCCCATGCCATACTGGTTTACAACCTTCACGCGAGTCAGCCACTTGGCGAGAACCGCGTCGGAGACGGGCTCCCCGCCAATGCACATCATCTTTAGCGTCGGCACCCGGTCGGGGGCAATCTCGATGGCGATTGAAGGGGTGGCGAACATCATATTAGCCTGGAGGTCATTGATGTCTGTCATCAGGGCATCCATTGACAACGAAGTTGTGGGGACACAGCAGCAGCCACCGGCTAGCAGAGGTGCGAGGAAATCATTATTACTGATATCAAAGGCGTAAGCATCGAATTGAAAAAGTCGTGAATGAGGGCCCATCCCCATGACGCGAATGTAATCGGTGAGAGCGGACGCGTAACTTCGGTGCTCTTGGATGATTCCCTTGGGTTTACCGGTACTGCCCGAAGTGAAAAGTACTACGCAAGCATCGGTAGGCTTAACATCGACACATGGTACCCTTGGGATGGAAGGGAGCTCTCGGAGAGAACCCACGCTCACTTCAAACTGGGCTTCTACAAGTTCCGTATACCTTGATGCGTAGCCGGTCGATGTTAACATGATTTTAATTCGAGTTCGCTCGAGGACAGATGCGAGATACGGTGGTGGGTCACTGCCATCAACGCAAATGTATGCACCACCGGCCATTAGAATTGCAAGACGGGCTACGATCGCCCAGGTTGACTTGTAGAAAGTGCAGGCGACAAAAACGCCCGGTCGAACACCCTTACCAACCAGCCAATGAGCCAGGCGAGATGCAAAATCACTGAGTTCACTATAGGTGAGATCGCCATCCCATGATCGGATAGCTGGTGCATCCGGGGTCGTCACGGCGTGACGCAAGCAGAGATCGTGAAGTAAGGCATCCTGAGAGGGTGCAAGAGATCTAGTGAAGTCGGCAATCTGGGCACGATCATTTGACCCGCATAAATCTACGGCACCGATCGATTGATTCGACTTCATGCCAATTGAAGAGAGAGCTCGATTGAAGCTGTGGAGCAAGCTCGTTGCCAGTGGTAAGCTGATTTTAGAGTCACCCACGTCGAGCTGTGCATGCAAGAGGTCATCTGGCGTACGTCCGACGAAAAGACGCATTCCCTCCCTTAGGATTCCTTGTACCAGCGAAATGGGGCAGCAAACGTGGCACCGACTCATGCAGGCTTTTTGACCAAGGGCCACCTCCATTGCAGGCTGTCGCTGGTAAACAATGGTCGTGTTATAGCGCGAATTCTTGCCATCATGTCCATGCACGCCATTGGCATATGACTCCTTTACGAGGGCATTGAGACCATTCATTATCTGCCCGAACAAGTCATGCACAGGTTCTTGTGCGTCGATGTGGATCTGTGTCGTAGGGGCAGCGGGATCATCAGACTCCCCGACATAACAACTTCCCTCGGTGTACTGCTCGCCAACGTACAGGGTAGTCGAGGAAGTGAAGCCCCCAACTGTAATCGCCCAAGCAAGTTGAAAAAGACGTTGAAGCTGGATATCAGAAGGCTCGGATTTGACGATTGTTGGTGCATTGAAAACCTCGACGAGCCGCAGAAGGAGCCGGGGGTGCTCGGAAAGCTGTAGATACACAGTCGAGTCTTTCAGACTATTTGGCTGGTCCAGGGTATCGGAATCTAACAAAATGGGCGCCATGGTGGTGATAACAATGACAATGCTCTCGTGATGATTCCAGAGTTGTGGTTGAATAGAATGAGTTTCTGAGACAGGACTTCAACCGGGATACTTGTGATTAAATGTCCGGGGGCAGCTGTCAAGCTGCAACGGTCCGGAAGGGCGTTCCACGGACATGGCTGATGCGGCGCAACGAGGGGTTGGCTTTGTTGAACAAAGAAAGTACTCAATGAGAATTCGCGCCGAAGCGCCCGTCTGGGGGGCGTCTGTTGGGGAATCTTGGATGCTGCTGGCCTCGGGGAATTGGCATGAATCGATTCGGTCGGGATGTTTGCCCCAACGGCCACATTTGCAAATGGGCTGGCTGGTGGTTGCGGCCGTTCGTGAAGGGTGCGGAATGGCGCAACTGGGGTAAACGATGCCGGGGGGTTGAGCGAATGGGGGAGACGAAAATGATCATGGTGGATGAGGTGCAGATCGAGTGGGAAAGGGTTCAGCTGATGTGAGGGAGATCATGGTTTGTGTTTGTGGTTGGTGGATGGTGGAAGAGGAGAAGTTTGGGGGCAAACGGGGAAATCGGGGGAAATCCCACTGGACACTCACTCACGCCAGGCCTCGTTTCTGCAGCACCACGTCAACCACACCTGGGCAACTTGAAGGTTAAGAAGTTGAAGTCTCAAAGTACGAGATAGCCGAGATGTTCGCAAGAGGGATATAGTGTGGATAATCATAATAATGATATTCATAACATTAGCGGTGCGTATTATATAGGCATGGGAGAGTGGTCGAATCAAGGCTATGTAGGGTACAAGGGACATATACAAACATCAGAAACACGATCAATAGGAGGTAGCCTGAGACACCCCGTCTGAGAACTTGAAGCCACTGGTGTTCTTTTGTTCAAGTTCTGAACCATCGCAGGGTGGCTTTGACATAGTTCTCACTGGCCAAAAAGTGGTCGAATCAAACCAAAGATGCCAAAAAGTAGAAAATAACATCAGACGGCATTCTGCATGATGCCAGGACGCACTCCCTTTAGAATCGTCGCGACTTCCTTCCACAGCTTAATACGGGCCTGTCGCCCTTCATCACTGCGCACCCATGGTGACAATGCAGTGTTTTCAACGTGGCCGTCGGTCATGTAGGCACCATGGCTCTCGAGTCCCGCTGTGATCCCTGCCACCAGGGTACGTGATCCAATCTCGGTGGTTCGTGCGAGTAATAGCCGGATAACCTGGGCTGCACCACCTGCCTCGCGTCCTAGGGAGGAATGGCAGAGGCCTGGGTTAATCATATTGATGACCACTTCTGATCCTCGCACCCGACCAGCTAGCTCCTGCACAACCAGAACCTCAAGGAGCTTGGACAATCGGTATCGCTCGTTCATTTTGGCCTTGGATTCCTCGGAGAGGGTCTCGAGGATATGGTCGGCCTTCCACTCGGGAAGTGAAACCCAGGCATGAACTTCGCTGACCACAAAACTGAGCCGGGGCTGGCTGCCTGGTACAGTCCTGCCTGTCTTTTTGAGAATAGGAAGGACGAGTAGTGACAGAAGCAAGGTATTGACAACATTAACAGTGATAGAGCGCTCTAATCCCTCTGCCTTTGCGTAGTTGAGAGTCGCTACTCCGGCATTTAGTAGAGCAGCATCTAGTTGGGGCAGCTGGGCAATACGGTCTCCAAAGTCCAGCACCGATTGATTGGATGCTAGGTCGACCTCCCAGACTTCACAAACGCCTGAACGGCCAGTGGATGTTTCGATTTGCTGCTTGGCTTCTTCGCCAGCGGGGACATTGCGTACAGCGAGAATGACACGGGAGGCACCTAGGCGAACCACATGACGAGCCGCTTCGAATCCCAGTCCGACGTTGGCACCAGTGATGAGAACAGTTTGGTCGGCGAAGGACTGCTCGGGGTAGGGGGGTCGAACGCAGAATTGAGAGTAGAGGAAGCCCATGTTGTAGGTGGTTGCTGGTGGTTGTAGGTGGTTGGCGATGAGATGAATGGGAATTCCGTGGTTGAATGGTTGAATGGTTGACGATTTCAAGGTGGATAGTATTTGATAGATACCAGGACCATTGCCGTGTGGGATCTCTTTATATAAGGTGAATTCATGAAGAAGTTGAAGCTGTTCGTCGCTGTTCCTGTCGGAGATTACTTGACACGGCGATAAATGTGGAGCCTCGTCAAAGGCCTAATGCCGCCACGGTGCGATGGGGGCTTTTGCTAACCCCGAGCCTTGTGGACTTCCAAATGCCGGGACTAGTAGTAGTAATACTAGTAGTAGTACGATCAGATTGTGGGAGGTGGAGGAAATGGAAAGGAAGGCCGCTAAGGGTGTAGGGGGAAAGTAAACATGAAGTTGCAAGGCTGCCGAGTAGTAGTAGTAGTAGTAGGAGTAGTTTAACAACCATTGTAATTGGCTTAGCGTAGCCAGAATAACTACT
This sequence comes from Penicillium pancosmium, assembly GCA_031761475.1. Classification (NCBI taxonomy): domain Eukaryota; kingdom Fungi; phylum Ascomycota; class Eurotiomycetes; order Eurotiales; family Aspergillaceae; genus Penicillium; species Penicillium pancosmium. Next base: position 72,694 of record JAVMSB010000059.1, on the reverse strand, counting down.
AGTATGTTATTCCTTCCATTTTATTAATCTCAACTATCCAGATCTATAGAATATTCCTTGAAATATACTATACTGTTGCTATACTGTGTGTAGTATACTTATTCTAGCGTGGTTGTCTATTGTGCTGCCTGGCCCCATGACCATGACGTAATGCCCTTTGGGACATTTGGAGATCTCCAAATTGCAACTTGCAACTTCAACTTCTCTTCTCTTCTCTCACACCTCCTTATCTCACTCCTTAAAACACAATGGGCCACTTCGGTCAAAAAGTACTCAACGCCTTGGGCGTCAATCATTCCCACGACCAGCAACAAACCCCACCATACGGAGGAAATGGAGGATACGGAGGATACCCTGGCGGGCCACCACCACCACCAGGTGGCCAATTCCCCCCAATCCCCCCCGGCCATCCAGGTCCCCAACACCCAGGTCGTGGTCTAGTGAACAATGATGAACGTCCACTCTCCTCTCACCCTAATCGAGGAACCTATCCACGTCTCGCCCGACTCTCCGATGGCTCCATTCTCTCCTCCTTCACACGCTTCCCAGACGGACAACGCGCTCTTTGCGTGGCGCGCAGCACCGACAATGGACACACCTTCGAAAACATCTCCGAAGTGACCCGCGCCGCAGGTGATGTCGATAACATGTTCCTCTGTGAGGTGGGACCGGGAGTTGTCCTCGCAGCCTTCCGCAACCACGATAAAGGAGACAACGGCCCCACGCACTTCCGGATCACCGTTTGCAGGTCCACGGACGGCGGCAACACGTGGCGCTTTGCATCGCAAGCTGCGGAGAAAAAACCCCCATTTGGAATCTGGGAACCTTTTATGCGACTGGGTCAGAGGGGCGAGGTCCAACTAACCTACTCTGAAGAATTTGCCCATAATAACCAATGTACCATGCTCACCGTCTCGCATGATCAGGGGAGTACCTGGAGTCGCCCCACCTGTTTGCATGGAGACAATGATCCCCGTCGTGATGGTATGAATGGTATTGCGCGCACATTTGACAATGGTCGGGAGGCTCTCGTGATGGTCTTTGAGACTACGACGTATGGTCCGTTTAATGTCGAGGCACTCATCTCCTACGATGACGGCGCCTCCTGGCACAATCGACATCAGGTCTTCCGACCCCAACAGGGACATAATGCGGGTTCCCCGCAGGTTGCCTCGTTCGCGGATGGCTCCCTGGTATGTGTCTTCATGACGGATGATGATTCGGATCAAGTGGCCTGGGTCAAACATGCTTCCATTAAGGTTTGCTTCGCCGGTCCTCCCCAGAATGGACAGCTTAGGTGGGGTCCCCCGATTATGGTTTCGCCAGCTTCTAGCTTCTGGCCTGGAGTGATGGCGTTAGATCATCACACGGCCCTGGTCACGTATGATCGAGGAGGGCCTTTGGCTAAGTCGGTTACCTGGCAGACATGGTAGCTAGCAAACTCTGGCCCAAAGGTATTCGAACAATGCTACGAAACATAATGAACATACAATTCTATGATCTCAATCAAAGAAATATCCAATTAAATCTTCATCTGAGATATTCAGTGATCTTCCTTGAACCCGCATACAGCGGCGACCACTATTGCCTTCCACATCTTGAAACAGAGACGCGCCTTGAAACCCTATTCAGACGATACAGTTAACCTAATAGATATTGCACGTATGTGACCTGTTTAGACATGACCGCATGGCCACCTCTGGGTATCCTTTCCTCTCTAATCGCTTATTGCCCACCTGCTCCTATGACCTGATGGTTCGGCAAGCATCAGGGCAACACTACCAAATTTTGTCGTTATCGAGAACCAGTAGCATGTCTCATATGTAGCCTTGTCAGCTGATTTTCATTCTGGCTCTGTCTGCTTTTAGGTTTGAAGACAGCTCGATTTGACTATGGGGTTCATGCCACTAGATAAGGGATAAAACAAAGATCCAGTGCTATTGACTATTTAACTGAGAAGCTATACTCCCTTGCCTGACAATTTGACACGAGATGGAACTTCCTCTGAGATTTATAGATACGACTTGATGAAAACGCCCTCGTCATCATAGAATAGAGTGAAGTACAACTTCATTTTCACCTTGTTGAAAGTAGTAGTGACCACCTTATTTCGCTAGTTAGTAGATATCAATTACCCGGCATAGGTTACTCACTGTCACCGCGCAGAATAACTTCTTTATTAGCGTCAAAATTCATATCAGTTTCAACATGTCGGACGTCCTTATATTCCTGGCCATTTGAGGTATCTGTACGGAAAAGAGTAAACTCTTCAATCTCTCCAGTGACACCTTTGAATCGAGTGTCAGCCCTTGTGTTATTACCCAGGGCTATTTTCGAGATATCGTACGCCGACACAGCGATCTCGTCGTTGACGAATTTTGCGCCAGGCATTGTAGAATACAGTAGGATATTCTTGTTAGGACTTGAAAAGGGCTTAGTATGGAAGTATGGTAGCGAAGCAGTAGCCAGCCAGTATCTCTTCAGAAGCTGTCGCGGTTCTTGTTAATATTGCTGGGGACTGGATATCATGAGATCTAAATATACGTACTAGTAGTAGTATTGGGTTGAACATGTACTGTCGTCATACTAATAATGATTACTGCTTGTACTTCCCCACTATACATCAGTCATGATATCATGACTGATTCTGGATTAGGACTAGTTTTGAAGCTATAACAATAATTGATTACAGTGGCTTAAGACACTTTCAATATCGTACCATTCAGGTCCATAGCATAGCCTTCAATACATGAAACACCATATCGTGACTAGCATATCATAGAGTAGGGTCTAGAAGAAAATGCTATGTATCTTTCCAACATTGCATGCAATAGCGGTTGGCTCTATAATCGGGCGTTCAGCAAACATTCTCTGGGATTGGCTGGAGTTGTGTTCCGATCAATATGAAAATGACGCAACTTCGTTTTGGTGTAGATCAAACACTGACAGGGCCCAACGTGATAAATATCGGCATCATCAAGAGACCTCAGGACCTTAAATCATTTCATGCTGGCTGGTAACTTAGTTCCAAGGTAATCCAGGTACCCGTACATTGAATATCGTGTATGTCCCCACCTGGGCAGTTGAAGCTTTCCCCCCGGGGCCCCAAGAGTCACGGTCTCACCTCGGTGCCCTGAAAGAACCATAGGAGCAAAAACAATTACTCTATATTAGTTTATCAGATTAGATAAAAAGTCATCATAATCCAACCCCGACCTTCTTTCTAGAACATGTCGAAAAATTCAAAGGCTTCGGCGAACTTGCTTGTATCCACAGACAATTTGTTGCTGAACAAAACGAACGCACGAAATTCTTGTAAATCAAAAGCGCCAATCCAAATGAACAAAGTATCAGTAACCCTCTTCAACTACACTCTAAGAAATTCTCAATCGGTTCGTTGATCTCGGCCCATAGGTGAACCGGACAAGTAACGCTGTACAGGATCCGGGTCACCCGATCCACACTGAGAGACCTTGCGTCCGGCCTTCTTCCTGTCTGCTGCGAGTACTTGCGCAAATGGAGATCTCTCTCGGATTGTCGGTCCTTTCCAGTAGAAGACGTAGATCGGAATCGTGAAGATGATAGCCATGCATCCCAAAAATGTCGATGGCCACTCGAGCGTATTGGTCTTGCCCATGTTACTGTACACTGGGGGGTGTGAATAATCCTGCGTTTTCTTTGCTTGGGTTGTTGCTATAGGTACCACTTACTCGGAACAGAGTACATTGCTGCTACGCCAGCGAGGAAATCTCGCGCGAAGCCATTACCCCCGGTGGCCGAGGCGGAGTATGGTCCATATGAGGCAATCATGTAATCTATCGTTGCCATGTAGATTGCGAACTAGAACCAACACGTTAGGTTATATCCTCGAGATGTCTGAATTATGAAATTAAATCATCTCAGGTAACTCACATTGGCAATTGCAATTAAGGAAGAAAATATCATCGGCGCAATCCAGTGAACATGCGGAGGGCCGAGACTTGTCCAGGCGAAGCCAAACAGCCCAATTGATAGTAAAGGTGCCACTGTCACAGTGAGAACACACTTTAAGTTGCTTTTTATATCCAAAGGCAATACTTACCGAATAGGAGCCAATAGAGTCGAGCTTCCGGTTGTAATCCATCCGGATCACGCTCCCGAACCTTGTTAAATTTGGCGATCCAGGGTATGAAAGAGAAATAAGCAATGAAATATCCGACCAAAATACTAGGACAGTCAGTAAGCGAGCCATGTAGAAACTGGCATAGTGATAGCATCTATACTCACGGGATGAAGGCAAGTCCAATCTCAATAGTATTGAATCCCCACTGCTTATATACCGGAGTATAAGACTGAAGGAAAGTGAAGATCAACGAATCACTAAATCCACTCAGCAATGCAAGACACAGGACAATTGGCTCGCGGAAGAACATGATAAAAGGCCGAAGCCAGATCATCAAGATCCAGCGAAATGTCAACCTGTTGCCTTTCAACTCGTCTCCACTCCAAACCATATCCCCACCCGCCCTTCGTCGCCTCGCTTCGCGGGTAACAAGAAGGCTGCACCGAGTCTCGGGTATGGTCCAGTGCAGGAGTTGTACAAAACCACCAAGAATCAACTGTAGCCAAAAATTCCAATGCCAGTCAAGGAAAGTTGCCACAAATCCGCCTACGATCGGCGCAATCACAGACCCAGCCACAGATGATAGAACAATAAAGGCAACGGCATATTGCTGGACCTCTGCCTCCCACATATCAGCCACCATACCAAGAGTCACAGACCCACCAGCCGATGAAAGGCCGCCGAGCAAACGACAGATGACGATCGTGCCGAAGTTCGGAGCCAGCGCACATGGTATCTGCCAGATATTGACGAGGAACAGACTCAATTGCATAATGGGCCACCTTCCAAATTCCTCGCTGAATGGTGCCCAAAACTCGCAACCAAAGGCATAAGCGATGAGGAAGTCCATCTGTCCGACTCGAGCTGCCTGCTCGGAGATACTGAAGTGTTTGGCATAGAGGCTGATACTACTGGCGTAGAAACTTGCGTTCCAGTTCATGGATGTCTGCACGGCGAAGACGACGGATATAATATACCATTTCTTCCACCAAGGGAAAGAGTATCCCAGTTTATCGTAGCATTGCCATTCCTTCAGCTCGGAATGGTCTGAAGGTGGCTCGGTGTTGACGCCATTGGCTCCGGTCGGGCCTTTTTTCTTCTTATTCTTCTTCTTCTCTTGTGAAGTTCCACCTGGCGAGCGGACGCTCCCATCGGCGATGTCTCTATCGGCATCACTTTGTTTCTCGATATCCTTCTCGAGTTGCCTATCTGTGGCTGCTGTTTCGGAAGACTCGGGGCTGTCGGGTGTATGGGGCATGTTTGTTTTTTGGTAGAGTTATTATTCGATTGGTAGAATATGAGAGTCTGTAGAAATTGATGGTTTCTGATCGCAAGAGGGATCACCATCTTCACTCTTTGCAAACAGAATGATACTCGTTTTCTGGATCTGGGGATCGACCTTATATTAACGAACTATCTCTCGTAAGCGGCAATGGAATTCAAGACATACTCTATTCGGATATTCCGCGATAAGATTCCTGCGATTCCTTCTCCGATTGGTCTCGAGGACATATTCCCACGGGATCATGTGCTTGTTTCCATAAAACCTCGCATGTATCGTGGTGTGGAGTGGACATCCGGGGAGAATGACCAGGAAGATCGTCACAACGGAATCAAGATGCCCTCCGCACACTTTGAATATCTCCAGAGGCCGCAATTGGGGCCCGCAAATCGCGAGGACTGGATCTGGAATTGTGTTCATTTGTTCTCTATGCGCTCGGCTTCGGTCTTCCGGGGGGTTGTGCCTGTGCCTTGGACATTGGCAAGCATCTTATCACTGAGAGGGCTTGTAGTGCCCACGGTAGCTGCTGGTAGCTGCTATTACGCATGAATTGCGAGGACTGGGGCTTCTTCCGGGGTTAACCCCGTGGATCTCCAGCTTTTGCTTTGCCTTCAAGCTCTAGGAACAGTGTCAAGCAATGCAATGATCTGGTTATGGAACAATACTAGTGGTTATGCTATGCGGTCATCAGTCGTAAAAAGATTTCCGCCAAGGGCTATTTACATCGGATAATATGTATAACTTCCGTTTACAACAGAGGGAATGCCATTCCATCCCCACGCTGGTCACTCCCGGCACTGTAGACCGGCTTCCCTTCGTCATAGTGCAGACGAATGACTTGACCACGGCCAAACATGGAGCGCTTCCAGCCGGCAAGTACCTCGACCTTGTGGCCGAGATTGCGCAGGCCCTCCACGGTTGTGTCGCTAATTCCCTCCTCCACATAGACGGTGCGGTCCTTGTCTTCCTCCGTTGGTGCGGCGAGGCAGATGCGGGGGGAGTCCAGGGCTGCCTGCGGGTGGTAACCAAAGGCGAGCATGTTGAGAAGGACTTGGACGTGGCCCTGAGGCTGCATGAATCCGCCCATTACACCATATACGGAGTGCAAGGAATCATCAGCCACATTGGTGATCAGGGCAGGGATGATGGTGTGGTATGGTCGCTTGTGCGGTGCCAGAGCATTCGGGTGGCCCGGCTCGAGGGAAAAGTTGGCTCCACGGTTCTGCAGGGTAAAACCACAGCCAGCGGGGATGATGGCAGTGCCGAAGCCGGCATAGTTGCTGTTAATGAAGGATATACCATTTCCTTCGCGGTCTGTCACGTTGAAATACACGGTATCGCAGTGGTTGTGAGCAGGGCTTCCGTGATCCAAAAGATCGGATGTACGCTCGGGGGAGAACAGTTTCGCGCGCTCGGCCAGATACTCGCGTGCCAGCAGGCCTTGCGAGGGAACCTTCTCCACGTCGGGGTCGGTCACCCACCAGGCGGCATCAGCGAAAGCAATCCGCAGGCTCTCAATGACAGCATGCAGATACTCGGGGGAATTGTGTTGATCCTCACGGAACTTGGGGATCTTGCCTGTTCGCTCGAGCTCTTCCATGATACCGAGGGCCATGAGTGCCACGATACCTTGCCCATTAGGCGGGTGTTCCCAGACACGGACGCCTTTGTTGGGGGTACCATCAGTTCCGGGGGTCTGCTTGGACACGATATCCTGTCCAGTGAATTCAAGCGAAATGGGATCGACTTCTTGGGTGCCAACCTCGGCGTGATAGGCCAAATCCTCTAAAGTCATGAAACCACCTAGATCATTTACCACCTTGACGATCTGTTCGGCAATGCGGCCCTGATAGAAGCCCTTCTTTCCCTCGGCTGCGAGGGTGCGGAAGGTCTTTGCCAATGTGGGGTTCTTCATGATATCGCCTGGTAGCGGGGGACGCACGCCGTCCTTGGCCGAGGCATCATCCTTCAGCATCTCACGGAAATTAGGAGACGCATTCCGAATATCATTTTCGGAGTCGTGCCACTTGTTGTGGGTTAACAAGCTTGCAAGGGAGGGGAGAGCAGAGAGTTACTCACGCCATGAGAGGAAAGTTCGGAGACGGGGAATCCTTGCTCGCCCATCTCAATAGCCGGTTGCAGGATTTGTTCTAGGGATAGCTTGCCACTGCCAAACTTTTCGACGGTGTCTACCCAGCCAGCAGCGGCGCCGGGGGTTGTGGTAGCCAGCGCGCTCAGCATAGGGATGCTGCCCGACTCACCGGGAGCCAGCTTCAACTCCTTGCGTACTTTTTCCAGACTGCCAGCGCCGGGGTAACGGCCAGAGCCGTTCAAGGCATGAACTTTCTTGGTCTTGGAGTTGTAGAAAAGGCAGAACATGTCGCCTCCGATTCCGGTGGAGCAAGGCTCAGACATGTTGATGGCGGCGGCTGTAGGGATCAGTTTATGGACTTATTTTTTGCTCCGGTCTGGGATGGTTTTCCAGGCTTACCAACGGCGACGGCCGCATCCTGTAAAGAGATAGAGATTAATTCTATTGGTCCCGTCTTGTCTGGGCGTGAAACTTGAAAGACATACCGCGGCATTACCACCCTGGGTCAGAATTCGATGACCGGCTGCAGCAGCCAAGGGCTGCGTGCAGGCGACAATGCCATTAGAGCTGTGGACGGTGCTCCGGCGACTGGCAAAGGGCACATAATCGGGGTTCGCCTTGGCGTAGACGGCTTTAGAGTTGAGGGGCATGGTGAGAGAAAGTGTCAAAGTGCCAGCGGCAGTGGATCGGCGGAATCCAGGGCAGCGTGTGGGGGTCGGGGTCGGGGTCTTTATACCAAGGTGATGGTAATTTTCATAGTCTGGAGTCCAGGGCTAGTGTGACACAATAGAGAAGCCGAGGGTGATTCAAGAATGGAGGGACCCGTGGACTCAGATAGCAAGTCTCCACTCGAGGGGTATCCCCGCCTTCCAGTTCCAATGAGGGTTTCCCTTGGAGAAGTTGGAGTCGTTCGGAGAAGGTCCCAGTGTCCCCAGTGCACTGCAGGTCTGAACATAGTAGTAGTAGATAATACCTACTATATCAGGCCAGGGCGTCAGGAATAGGTCATCACTACCCAGATGCCAGCAAGGTTCAAGTTCAAGTGCATGGATGCGGTTGGAGTGAGTAGTAGTGGTAGTATCTACTGGGAACATGCACTGGCATGACTGCCATGATATATTTGTCTCTGACCCACTGGCAGTATAGTAGTAGTTACTAGTACTAACTACTAACCTCCTAGTTATACTATAGGTAGTACTAGAGTATATTTGATGTGACGGAAGTAGGGATTAGGAATTTGGGCTCAAGGATATATTTCAATACTCTACTCCTACTCCTATTGCAAGCGCACTGCTGATTGTTTCCCTCGGCCGGTCGGGCCGAGATGATCGGCTCGTGTGGCCGAGTCTGCGAAATCGGAACACAAAGAAGATACTACGGGATATTATGAGAATATTATGAAAATATTATCTATAAGTACATACTAGGACTAAGCATTAGAATACTATGAAATATATAATACTATTATTACTATTACTCTTACTATCTAAGTGCCAGTGGTTAAAGATACAAGCGGCTTCTCCGCATCGCCGGAGGATATCCGAGCTTCAAGTTCCTTCCCCCCCCATTCCGCTTCGGATTTCCCAGACGTCTATAACATCCCCCCTCCCACTGCGCCACTACTCGACTCATACCTCCTTCCATACCTACTTCCCTTCCCATTAATCGCTCACCATGGCCTCCATCCGCGCCAATTGCCGCAAGGTCATGTGCATCGGCCGGAACTACGCGTGCGTCACTCCATTCTCCCTCTGCCTTTGCCTCTGCCTCTGCCTTTGCTGACCTTGACCTTCCCTGAGCTAGCGACCACATCACCGAGTTGAACAACACCACGCCCAAACAGCCATTCTTCTTCCTCAAGCCCTCCTCCTCCATCCTCATCCCCGGCGCTGGCCCCGTTCTCCGCCCCAAGGGTGTCAGCCTGCACTATGAAGTCGAATTGGGTTTGGTCATCGGCAAGACCCTCCGCGATTTAGACCCGGAGGACAAGCAAGGTGCTTTGGATGCTATCCAGAGTGAGTACCCTGCCTTTTTTCCTTTTCTTTCTCTCGCGCTTGCTGGGGTCGACTCGATCGGGTGGTCTGCTAACCATGATTCGCGCATCGCATAGGCTATGTTCTCGCCATTGACATGACCGCCCGCAACGTTCAAGACGAAGCCAAGAAGAAGGGTCTCCCCTGGTCCATCGCTAAAGGCTTCGACACCTTCCTGCCTATTTCGCAAGAGATTGCCAAATCGCGCATTCCGAACCCGCATGACGCCTTCTTGCGCCTCAGCGTCGGAAACACCGAACGCCAGGCCGATTCGACTAGCCTCATGCTGTACCAGATCCACCAGCAGCTGGCTCAGATCTCGCGCGTGATGACCCTGGAGAAGGGTGATATTGTCCTGACTGGCACCCCCAAGGGAGTGGGTCAGGTCCAGGCGGGTGATGTGATGCGGGCCTCGATTGAGGTGGATGGCAAGGAGATTGAGGAGGGACGCATTGAGGTGGAGGTACAAGATCGAGAGGGTCGATACGAATTTAAGGAGACCTAGAACAGAGGGATTGGCTCGGACAACCGGGGGATAGGATGTGTGGATAAATAGAGAGACGGATGTTGCACAAACTTGGTGACATTTGTGAATAAGAATACTACAATAAACACCAGCAGTAGTAGAGATATGCTCAGTGAATGTCCAATTTGAAGTATACTACCTGTACTCATGGCTTTGTAAATACTCTAATGTCCATGTCCAAGTATACCCTCCTCTAATCCCCCCGGATAATTCCTTTCCCCCCCGGCACCTCCCCACCTTTTCTCCCTTCCGCTTGCATCGGCCGGGGAACTTTCTCTCCACATATCTCTTCATATCTCTCTCTCACCTGCAAGATCTGCTGTTGCTACTTTGCTGCTGCCCTACTGCCACTGCTGCTGTTTGGCCTCTCATCCTCCACTCATCCTCCTCTGAATGCGACAGCTGCTGTGCATGGTGCTGCCCCGATCATGGCACGCGTATAACCAAACTAGCTGAACCTGCCTCCCACTCCCCACTTCCACCTCACCTCGACCTCCAAATATCCACGGGCAATCTCGAAGCCGCCCTCATGCTAAACTTGAAGTCTCGCGTCCGTGACGCGGAACCCAATTCCTCCACATCCGCATCCCCCACGATCCGCCCTCCCACAGCTACCTCGACTACCTCCACCATTCCGATCACCCCGATCACCCCTCGCGCATTCGACCCCCATGCCTCGCTGGTGCTCGTAGGCATTCGTGGCTGTGGTAAGCGCTCACTCGGATTCGTCGCCGCCACAGCCCTGAAACGTCGGTTCATCACTGAAGATCACTACTTCCGCGAGGCGACAGGCGTCACCCGCCATGAATACCTCAAACAATATGGCAGCCAGGAGTTTCAGCGCAGAGATATCGAGGTTCTCAAATTGATGCTGGACAATCATAGAACCGGCTGTGTCATTGAGTGCGGACTCGGGAGTCTTACGCGCCCAATTCAGGACTATCTTCGCCTCTATTCTCAGACAAACCCTGTCGTGCACCTCGTCCGCAATATCGACCGCATACAACAACTCCTCGGGTTAGAAGACCAGTCGGTTCGGCTTCTGCGCGAGGGTGATCCACTTCACCGCACTTGCTCCAATTTCGAGTTCTATAATGTGGAGGACCGGACGCGCGTCGGATCTGACGATGGTACTCCGGACCCACGATCTGCTGCTTACTCGTTTAAGCTACAGGAAGTCAAAGAAGACTTCACCCGTTTTGTTCGCTTTGTCACGGGCGTCGATGTAAATCATTCGAGTTATGATTCGCCATTTGTCTTGCTAGAGACACCCCCGGAACTTCGGTCCTATACACATGCCATTTTTATCCGCTCATCCGACCTCATCGCCGATAATGTCAATCTCCCAGAGCTGGAATCGGGAGGTGATGCCATTGAACTCTGCGTCGACCGCTGGGGCTCCGATATGCCGAATGTGATCAGCAAACAGGTCTCGATCTTACGACGCAATGCGCAGGCCCCTGTGATCCTTTCGGTTGACACCTCTCGCACAGGGATCGGCGCGGCAGATGTGCCGGACTCGCAGTACTTTGACATCCTGGAACATGGACTACGACTAGCTGTCGAATACCTGGTCATCGACCTCGAACAGAACCCTACCCGACTCGCCGAAGTGATCCGGGCCCGAGGAAAAACGAAGATTATTGGCCAGCGGGTGTTTGAGCCATCTTCAAATATCAAGTGGGAAGATGAGGGGTGCGTACACTCCTACCACGAAGCAGAAAAGATGAACTGCCAGCTAGTCCGATTCCTGCGTGTCGCAACCTCACGCGAGGACAACGCGACAGTCCTTGAATTTACCAATCACATTCGGTCAATGCCAGGCGAACATCCTCCCCTCATCGCTTATAATATCGGTCGCCTTGGACGAACATCACAGGTTTTTAATTCAATTCTGACCAGCGTGACTCATCCAGCCATCACCCGACCAGAGGAGAACGAGCGGGATGCGCAGATTACATCGCGAGACGCCGTTCGCGCGCTTTTCCAGAGCTACGTACTAGACCCGCTGCAATTTTGCATTCTGGGCGCAAATGTGGCATATAGTTTATCGCCTGCTATGCATAATGCAGCCATCCAGCATTGTGGAATGAGCCATCAATATAGCATCCCCGACTCCCCGTCCCTCGCTATACTGGATCGCCTTCGTAAGGATCCCCAATTTGGAGGGTCTAGTGTTGTTCAGCCTTGGCGAGTTGACACCTACCACAAACTTGCTGCGAAGAGTCAACACGCCGAGGCCATCGGTGCTATCAACACGATCATGCCCTTACGAGGTTCCTCGGACGGAACCGTCTACCCGCTTCGAGAGCAAGCCAGCCGACGTAACCAGGCTGGCCCGGTACTCGGATGGTATGGAGAGAATACAGATTGGGTGGGAATCATGACTTGTATCACCCGACACCTCTCCCCGCGTAACGCAATTAGTGCCAAAACCACAGGCTTGGTTATCGGTGCGGGTGGCATGGCCCGCTCAGCCATCTATGCTATGCTTCGACTTGGCTGCCGGAAGATCTTCATCTATAACCGAACGCAGTCCCGAGCCGATGAGGTGGCAAGACACTTCAACTCATGGGCTTCGTCCCAGGTTGATTCTGCTGATGTGGTGCGAGTCTTACGTTCCACCCAGGATGACTGGCCAGACGATGCCAATCCACCCAGCCTCATTGCATCTTGTGTGCCAGCTGATCCAGATCGAGATGAGCCCCCGGCGAACTTCGAGATGCCTCTTCAATGGCTGGGAAGCCCGACCGGGGGTGTTGTTCTAGAAGTAAGTCTTGCCTAAGGCCCCAATTCTGAATAGTTATTGTACTAACCCAACCGCCTGCAGTTGGCCTATAAACCACTAGATACTCCTCTCCTCCTGCAAATGCGTCGCATTCGGGCCGATACCGGACGCCCGTGGGTTCTTTCCGATGGACTGGAGAACGTCATCGAACAAGGCATTGCGCAATTCGAATTGATGACTGGTCGGAAGGCGCCTCGTCGACTGATGACTCTTGAGGTGCTCCGCAATTACGAGGGCGATGATGGGCGGTTTGACGAAAAGACCATCCAAGCCAGACTGGATGGTGTTTGTTCATAGATTGGAGTGATTCATCTGGCAATGAATCGAATTCCAAGGCTATTGCTGCTGGGTTGACTGACCGTGTGTGGTGGCTCCTTTCATCCTGTCAATACGGCAGCTCTAGCTGATTGGCTGTGATTGAGTGGCCTCGGATGTTAGACTGGCTTGGCGATGTGCTTTTATTGTTATTGTATAGCATAGAGATGAGTGAATGAATATGTACGTTTGGCAAGTTTGACTAGCAAAAGAGTCGTCTAACCTTGGAAGGGTTGGATAGAAATTTATTTGTGTACGACAAATGCCGTTGATATGTAATTGTGTCTAGTATACAGTTCTTCATGCAGATGCTTCCAGTCTATGTATGTGCCCAAAAAAGATGATAAAAATATTAATACAGGGGAAGGGACGAAGGTCATCTATGAATCCTCCACCTCGACCTCGACTTCACGATTGGCAGATTTCACCTTGAATGCCATGTCGCAAGCAGCATTGTAGAATTCGTGATATTTGTGCTCGACAGAACGCTGAAACTCTTCAGCGTCAGCGTGTAGGTTGGCGTCAACCTGCGGAATATCGACCGCCAATGCGACCTCTGTCGCGAGTCTAGAGTGGAAAGGACCACTTTCATAGAAACGGTAACTTAATTCCCGGCCATCGAGGTCATAGTATTGAAGGATGGAGCCGCGGACATCCTGAAGAGGAGGATACATGTATTCCACCTCGAGGTTGTTTTCGAGCGAAATGTTCCAGATGGAATCACCAAGAACCTCTTCATCGGGGGATAAGAGAAGCCCACGGGGAAGCGAGACCTTGCAGAAGGGGGGTAGAGTGGCAGAGAGCAGGGAATCGGAAGAGGTGGAAGCGGAAGCGATATCACGGACTAAGGATTGTTCGATATCGCGAACCAGCTGCCTGTAATGGGGAGACTCGCTTAGAATCTCCTTTGTGATCTCTCGATGGGCAGTGCGAGTGAAACGGAGGTCGATCGCGTTCTCGGGGAGAAGGTAGTCCACACTGCTTGTTTCAAGAATGGACTTCAAGCCTGTGATCTCGACGTTGTGGCCAGAATCTTCACCTTCTGATTCATAGAGAAGATATTCCACCTCAAGTTCGGGGGCGACTCCGACATATTCTGAGGATGGTTTGAGACGAAGTCTTCCGGTCCCTGACTTCGACTTGGGTTCTGGAAGAGACTCCAAGAATGACGTCAAATTGGGTACTTCGGTTGTAAAAATGCGAGTCATGGAAGATCTCCCCAGATCCGAGGCACTTAGAGTGGTTTCTGCATCTTCGGGCATTTGCTTCGAAGAGAAAAGACATCTACCAACGGTCGCTGTCACGGATTCGTGTATGGTAGCTCCATTCGAGGTTTCTCCTTTTGCCACAGCCGAGTCCTTTCGAAGTAACTTCAGTAGCTCATCGGAAAGCCGTGTCTGGTGACCGTCGAAGAATGGCGCTCTCTCTGCCTCGGTTGATGTCGTCTGGGTAGACGAAATAGCCCATCGGAACCAGGTTTTGGACCGGTCCAACCAGGAAGGGTGCTGTAGAATTTGACTGTAGAGATTTGCCGGCTGCGAGGCGGGCATATATGTGGAGAAGGGGACGGAGGTCTGGCTCGCCTCAAATAGTGGATAGTTGAGTGTTCGGCGAGCATTCTCTGCATCCTGAATACTTTCTGAGAGGCAGAGGATTTTTGTGGGAATAGACGAAGAATCTTGCTCGATAGCCACGCTATAGGTTTGAGAGACCCAATCGATGAATGACCGCGTGAATAACTGAGCCGGATTGACGGGTGCTTGGATACTGATGCCGGTTTTTTGCTCACGAATACGGGTCACGGCGTGTTCGATGACATCGCGAATCGATTCGCAAGCTTCCTGTTCACCAGTAACTCTGACCAAACCGAGAGAACTAGTCACATCGATACTGGAAGAGTGGAGTTCGGCAATTTCATCGAAGGAGAAATGCGTGGAATTGAGAAGCACGGTAATTGAGAGCGGAGGGAGGCGAAGATCCAGCTGGCCAACCTCGCTGACCACCGAGAAATGCCAGCAGTCTCGAAGGATATGTTCTGCTAGAAGTGGCTTCCCCGTTAGTCCCTGAGCCGCGGCCAGTCGTGCGGTGTTGCTATGCGCGGTTGGACTGGCGTGCCAGAACGAGGACGTTCCGGGCATCCATGCATTTTCTCCTTTAACCTCTTCTAAGGCAGATTGTTTGCGAGCGGCGATATAGTCTGACAGTTGGTTGTAGGTGAAGGAAGTAGCGATGTCAGATCGGAGGGTTTCCCAGTCGTGCGATGTCAGCTTGGCAGCTTGGCCGGAGAACTGGCCAAGATTTTCAATGGAATTGCGGATATCCTCCTCATCCAGAACCGCGGTCTCCTGGTCCAAATCATCCAATATTGAGTCGACTGTGGTGGCCTTTTGCTCGCGAGAATGCACCGGGCGAGGTTTGCGTGACCGAAAAAGCGATTTGGGGCGATTGGAGGAGATGACGGTGACACTGCCAGGCTCTCCTAAAGAATCGACCGTCAGCTGGACCTGGCGGGCCTCGAATCGTTGCGCGGGTTCGGGTCCGGATTTCTTAGAGCGCGGTCGCGAAGGTCTCGGTGAACGGTCATCGGAGGTGGAGGTGGAGGAGGGGGAGCTCTGGTGACGAATGGGGTGAATTGGGAGTTTTGCAAAGGCAGTAGGTCTTACCCAAAGGCGTTGGGCACACCTAGGATGAGGACGCATGGTGGTGCATCGCAATGGAAAAGATAAAAGTCGATGGAAGATCAAGATGGAGATGGAGAAATAAACTTGTTGCCTGATAAACCAGGTGTCAATCAGGTGTCAATCAGGTGTCACTTAATGCCTGATCTGTCAGGTGACAAGGCATCAATATCCACTCTTCACTCTTTCCTTCCGACCACCACCACAACTACAACTACAACTGTCGCTCTTCTACTATTCCAATATTCACTGACTGTACGACTGACTACTGTATATACGGAGTATTCTCGGATGTGGTACTTGTCATACTTGTGGTACTTCTTCATCACCCACTCCGCTTCATTTTCGTGACCAAGACAATTATCTGCAGCCAAGGTCATGGCGGCCAGCGCGGTCTACGAAAGGGTGTATGTCTCAACTTCTGCTGTGCCAACTTCAGCTGTGGCCCATGTGTGATTCAATGATGGAAGTACAACAGAGTGGACTCGATTATGCAGACCTCTTATCGAACTCACCAATGAATGAGAGGAGTACCGCAGTTCAGTTTCAGCCCTACGACGCCCTTCTCCACCGCCGATCGGAGCAACTCCCACGGTTAAAAGTGAAAAAGAAACCCGCGGGCTTTTCGGCCGTCCCCGACTTTTCCTCAACTTAAACATTCTACCTTTTCTCCCTTTTCTTTTCCTCCATTCCTTATCTTCCCCTCTCTCAAAACCCCCCGGTCGGCCTTGTGCTGCTTCTCCCCCTTTCCTCCTCCTCCTCTCCCCCATCGCCAATGGAGAAAGATTCACAGCCCCCGGTTATGCCCGATCTCGAGGCGAGCCCCTCGCCCGAGCCCAAGTCTCCCCGTCAGTCATCGCTCATGCGCCGATGGAAGGAGACCGTGGACCCGGCCAATGCAGACTTGGTCTGTCTGCTGCTATGCTTCTTGACCGGTCTCTGTGATAGCAGTGCCTACAATGCATGGTCGTGTTTCTTGGGCATGCAGACCGGTAGGATTCCTATCTTCTTCCCGAAAGTCTAACTTCTGTGTCGCATGCTGATCGTCGGTCCTTTTATTTTTGCTCGATAGGAAACACCATCTTCCTCGGTCTGGGTGCCTCCAATCAGCCTACCAGCAAGCCCTGGGGCTGGTTGAAGTCGCTTATCTCCATTGTCACGTTCTTCGCCGGTGCCATGATCTTCTCCATTATCATGCGCAGTGTTGGTGCCCTCCGTCGCGGCACCCTCGTGGTCTCCTTCCTCGTCCAGGCTCTTCTTATTATCATTGCGGTCGCACTTATCGAAGCCGACCTGATCCCTCACAGCTCGGCCGATATGAGTCTGGACGGAGGGCCATTGTTCCTGGAATTGATCCCGATCGGTCTCCTGGCCTTCCAGTCGGCGGGTGCCATGACTTGCAGTCGATCTCTGGGTTACAACGAGATTCCGACCGTGGTTCTGACCAGTGTTTACTTTGATATTGCGTCGGACCCCAAGATTACAGAGAAGCCGACGGGCAATGTGAAACGGAACCGGCGCATTGGTGGAGTGGTGTTCCTCCTGGTGGGCGCCATTGCGGGAGGATGGCTCAGTCGGAGTAGCGGTGGCATGGAATCGGCGCTGTGGCTTGCTGCTGGTCTTAAGGTTGTTGCGGCCTTTGCATGGGTGTTTTGGAAGGCAGCACCTGCGAAATAGAAGGGATGAGATGAGATGTACGAGTTCGGCCTGGACTGGTAGGATTAGTGGATTGCAAGGTCCACTTGCTAGAGAGATACGAGTCCCACCGACCAAAGGTTCTCTTTGACTCAGTAGATAGACTAGACTAGACATCTGCTAGACAGACGGCATATACTATAAACTAATTGATACACTACTTTTCTTTCGGAACCCTAAAACCCTAAGCCTAAGGGTTACTCGATTATTTACTCTATCTACTATTTACTATTTACTATCTACTATTTACTATTTACTCTACTCGACTCTGTCACACCAGGCACCACACCCACCGCACCATTCTACTCCACAGTGGATCACAATGGATCCCCTGGCGGTATTGACCAATGACCCTCGAATTACACTCACTGTGATTTGTGCATTTCATTGGCAGTTGCTGGCAACATTCAGAGCAACAATGATGCCATCCGCATGCGGTGGAGTTGCCCTCGACTTTCCCTCGAGTGGTGGCAGTGGAGTGATGAATGCAGTTGACCTTCTCGTCCTCCTCACTCACTGCTCACTCACTCAGCCATATACAAACATGTCCATCTACAACTTCCACTTCAACCACCACTTCAACTCTCCCCCCAAGTGGAGATGACGGCTGCAGCCGATATCCGGGGAAGAGCCCGACTCAACCGAAAACCTGCTGGCCACCCCCGCAACTTCAACTTCAACTTCATCTCAGCCATGCGTGATGTCCTCGTACCGGTACATTGCTCTCCACCATGACCAACTCGTTCCACGTTCCAGTTCCAGTCCCAGTTCCCCATGAGGCATATCCACCGGACCTGGACCGACCCTCCAGTGCTGTTGTGCACGATAGCCGACCGCCTTCTCCGCGCACACACACCTACACCCGCGCCGATGCAGAAGCAGATGCAGAAGCAGATGACCGTGAGGCGCTGGAGCTGCATCAAATCCAAACCCACGAGGATGCCGACTTGAACGATTCCTCCCCCTCAGTCTCGTCAGGTGAGGAGATCCGAATCACCACGCGCCGAACTCGCTCGCGCGCCAGTGTTCAGTCTACTCGTACCCATCGGGGTAAGGACCCGTGGAGTCGGCTGTGTCGATTCTGGACACACCATGTTACCCTCACCGTGCCGCAAAAGAGCAATCGCGATCACTTTGGTGAGTCCAGCACAACCCCGCAGAGCTTCGAAACGAGCTTCGATCGATGCAAGCGGACCCGCTAACGGCTTTTCTAGCTCTGGAACGAACATTCCTCGCCTACATCCGCACCTCGGTGGTCATCGCCATGCAAGGGGTTCTGATTGCCCAGCTATTTCGTCTACAGCGATCCAACCAGGACCAGGACCGACTGCGATTCTACCAGGTCGGGATCCCGCTTTCGGTGACCTGTCACTGCGTTGCCATCGTCGTCGCTCTGATCGGAGCCTATCGGTTCTGGCGACAACAGAGTGCCATTGCCCGCGGCAAGGTGCATGCGGGCGGGTGGGAATTGAATTCGGTCGGCATTTTGTTATTCCTGGTGAGTAGGGAAAGCCACTTGCATCTACGTGGTTGTGTACGGTCTGGCCACTGCTAATCACCGAACAAAAAAAAACAGATTATCTTGGTGACGTTGGTGATCAGCGTAGTAATCATCGTGGAAATCGAAAAGAGCCCGACGAATCTCCTGAAGCGCCTCCTGCTATTCTGATCGAGACTTCCTGAAATTCTCACTCTAATGCCTGATGACAGCGACGAAATACGATTCCTTGCCCTGGTGTACAGTTAGAATAATTCGCAAAGTACAAGAAATGCGATAATCAATTATTTCCCTCGAACTATTTCCATGGATTCTGCAGTAGGAAGATTTCCTGTTCAACCACAGCATGGACAGACTAGTTGGAAATACACTAAAGAATTCTCAAGATTCATTTATTATACTGATTGATGACCATTTGCGTTCAATCTCGACCTTGAGTCTGTTCTGTACATTTATTCTGTCCCCCTTGATCGCCCTCAGTCTCTCTCTCTCTCTCTCTCTCTCTCTCTCTCTCTCTCTCTCTCTCCCCTCCCCTTCGCCAGCATCCGCCATCACAAACCCTGGGGGTGTTTCTAAATATTCGCACCACCATTGCAAGGCAAAATTTGACCTGTTCCTCGTTAGTAACTGGATACCCCAACTTCTATCCCTGCATTCCACATACCGTTGATCCATTCTCCGGCAGGACTAGACAAGAATGCCACAATGCGCCCGATATCCGCCGGAACACCGCATCGCTTCAAGGGGCTACCCCCAGCCAGCGCCGCCTCAATCTCCTCAATCGAAGAGTCCTTGGTGCAGCCCGGGGCATACCGCCACGCGTTGCTCAGCCACATGTCGCTCTTCACGCCAGCAGGCGCAATCGCATTGACGGTGCATCGCTTCTTACCGAAATCCGCGGCGAAGCACCGCGTGAAGCCCTCAATGGCGCTCTTACTACCGGCGTAAAGGGAGTGGCCGGGGACTCCCACGCCGGCGGCGATGGAGGACATCAGGACCACGCGCCCGCCGGGCTGGATGTAGTCATAGGCGTACTTGGCGACAAAGAATTGGGCGCGGGTGTTGAGGTCGAAGACGGCGTTGAAGTCGTCAATAGTGGTGTCGGCTAGGGAGACGAACTTCTCCGTTCCCGAGTTGGACACGACAATGTCCAATTGGCCGAAGTGAGAGACGACTTCGCGGAAGAGGTTCTCGATGGCGTCGACTTTCGTCAGGTTGGCTTGGAAGGCTGCGGCGTGCACGCCCAGGGCCTTGATCTCGTTGACCATCTTGTCTGCCGCAGCCGTGTTGCCGGCATAGTTAATAGCCACTGAGGCGCCCTTTTTCGCCAGCTCAAGTGCAATGCCAGATCCAATGCCTCGACTCCCACCGGTGACAAGGGCGACCTTGCCGGCGAGTTCCAGCTGAGCGGCGTTGGGATTGGTGACGACCATGATTAATTCAGAAATGGATGGCACAGGAGACCTGACTTTTTGGTGAATAGGTAGAGATTTCGAAGAGTTGCAAAGACCACGATCTACTGGATAGCCTGGAACTTGTATATACTCAGACAATGGGAATTGTCGGATTCATACATTTGAAATCAGATACTAGTAATCCGGCCCATGTCGCATTTGACTCCCTCCACTACGAGTACTCATTGGGGATTGAGTCCGCATTGGGACTCGCTGAGTGAAAAAGACTACACTAATGTGAAGCCACTAGAGGTGAACAAGGCTGCTTTCGAGTACCGTTCGACTCAGCTAACAGGTTCCTTGCCGCATCCGGGGGGCTGTACGATCTGTATCGCGTGTGCAGGTCACATTGTGAGCCCGGTTGCATTCTGCCAAGCATTGGCACACAGAGTCGGATCTTTCATAGAGGGACTAGACCTCGCTCATGCCGCATTTGGGGTAGCAATTTCGGAGCTGGATTCCAGGTTACACGTCGCGATATAGATTCCATAGCGAGGGTATACCTTCGCACCAATCTCAACTTCATCAGCGTACACTTTGTGATCAGAATCTTGACAAATTTCACTATGTCGCCAGCCATCAAAAACCCCGAACCTAATCTCGACATTAGCTTCCAAGGTAATTTCAATTTTCTAGCTGAAGCCGGTCAGTATACTGATCATCCTTAGACTACCTGATCCTATCCAAGCTCGTGTTCGACTGGGCAGATAGCTATGACGCCAAGGTATAATTTACTCAATTTATTGCCTATCAATCATGAATCTGTCTCTTCTAACCGCAATCACCAACAGGACTGGGAACGACTGCGTGGCATCATTGCCCCAACCCTGACGGTGGACTATACCGAGGTCGGTCTGAGAAGATGGGATGACATGTCTGCTGAAGAGTTTATGGGGATGGTCACGCATCCAGGCTTCCTCGGGGACCCAACCATCAAGACACAGCACCTTCTAGGCCAAACATGGTGGGAGAAGATCTCTGACACTGAGGTGATTGGCCATCATCAGCTGCGTGCCGCCCACCAGGTGTATACCGATGAAACCCTTAAAGAGGTCAAACTGCGCGGACACGGGCATGCGACTAATGAGCACTATTATCGCAAAGTAGATGGTGTTTGGAAATTTGCTGGATTGAAGCCACACGTACGCTGGAATGAGCTTCGCTTTGATGAGGTCTTCAGAGGATTGGATTGAACCATGCCCACTTACTTGAACTTGGAGACCTGACCGGAAATTATCTGATCTGTACCTAATATAAAATCTATTTATCCTTTCGTATAAGGGTTAATAGGCTTTCTTCACGCCATTCTAAATGACGAGACCTTCTTTGATTTCGGCCAATACCAAAGACCAATCCAGGCGTTGAGCGATCTGATCTTCTCTCTCACACATGACTTCCACAAATTTCCTCGACCATGTATAATGATCACCCCCGACTGTTTCGTAGTCTGCCAGCATTCTCACGGCCCATTCGCGATAGACTGGATCTCCAACTTCGATTGCGGCCATAACTAGCGGCAATGGCCAGAATTTGGTGGGTGGCGGTGTCACCTTCGAGCCCGCTGGTCGTAGCGCTCTGAGTTGTTGTGTTATTTGTATGATATCGCGAGCATGCTGGTCCGCTGCGTGCCTTCGATCGCTTGGAACAAGGCACCTGGAGTAGGAGATTTCAACGCTGTGATAGAGGGCACGTAAAACGAGATACGTGTACCGATTTCGTCCTTTTATACTCGAACCAATATCTCGGTCAATAGCTTGACAATATGAATCCAGCTTGCTGCGAATATCTTTGACCATATAGCCATCACGGGGTTTACCCTTGACACTGGTGATAATATGCAGTAGGAAAGAGAGTCGAAGCATAAGTTCGAGAAGGGGGTGCTGCCTTTCGTCCGAATTTCGCTCCTCTTCAGGATAGGTGATGCTGTAAGCATCTTGTAGAGTTGTCGACGACACGCGGACTAATTCCACAATTTCCTCCTCACTACCTATAGCCTGCAGGATGGCGCCCTCACCTGGTTGAAATGCCGACGCCTTTCCATCAAGAATACAGAACTATCACAGTCAGCAGGTCTAAGAATGAGGACTAAAAACCAAAAGGCAACGCATAGCTGGAAGCACTTACCCAGGACAGTACTCTCGCTTGGACTCCCGTCATCCTGTTCTTGAATTCCGGACTTTGTAAAACCGAGGCAATGAACCGAATAGTAATCAAAAGTGACCCCGAGCGAGCCAAAGCTAGATCCAAGAGGGCGAGAAAGAAACATGCAACAAAGAGAGCATCCCGATCATCATCGGCGTGGGAGGACAGATGAGATGAATGACCAACCATATCGCGCCAAGATTTGCAATCTGGAAGAGAGATGCCGTATTTCCTGGATATCAGAGAGATACTATCATCATAGTGTGAATTTGCATCGTCCAGTGAGGTCGCCTGTCCAACGAAAAAAAGGTTGGCGGATGTCCATGCCAAGATCGCGGACAGTGCGATGGGGTGACTTCTGGCAAAGTGATGATAGAAATATGTGTAAAATGTCCAGTCAGGCCGCTTAAACGAAAATCTTCCAGCAAGGGCTCTAGAATAATGTTGTGCTAGGAGATGTGTCGGAATTCCCTCCGTTCGGGGTCGTTTATTGGGTCGTGCTGGGCGATTGTTTGTGAATGAACCTTGCTCGGGTGCTGAGGACGGAGTTGCTTTTTCAATACCGTCTGATGATCTATCTGGGCTTAGAGAGGACAGCTGTGCGCCGGATAGCGGAAATTCAAGAGGGAAATTCCAAATTTGATCATCTAGGACTGGCAATTCTGGTAGCTCGTCATCCCAGGAGGAAAGAAAATCCGCAAATAAGCTGTCGTCTAGGGAAAGTAACGGAGGTGGGGTCTGCGTTTGGTCCCAGTGAGGTATATTGGAGACATTCCCAGACCTTCCGTGCTGGTTAGTTTCTAACGTGGACCTGTAAGGGTTAACTGTGTGACATGACATACGTCGGGGACGGTGCAAGGCTCTGCTGGGCTGATTTGGTAGTTGGGATGGGATGCTGGAAATTGTCCAGCTCCCTGGATTCTCCGCAGCTTCCGAGGTTTACATGTTGGAACTGTAGAACCCGGGGAGGTGCATCGTAAGCACAGCGCAGATGAGATGCTTTGCATGTTGAGCAGCGAGGTCGTTTATCGTCACATTCTTTTCGGCGTCTCACGCAGGTCAGACATGTCATTTCTGGTAATCTTGGCTTAGAGCGCGAGGCAACAAGGTATAGGAGAGAAAGTCCGGTCTGGGTACGGGGTGCGGGGATGGTTTTTTAAGGAAGCATCTCCCCTGGACTATTGAAAGTGGGGACCTGGTATGACTTATACTCTCATTATTTAGTAAACTCGGTCTCGCCTTTCAACGCCGCCAGTGGGGATCGCTAAACCAATCACCCGGGGCCACCAAGGCTACAACTGTTGGGTAGGATATCTGAGCATCTGCAAAATCTTATAATACTATGCTAATCGGGTTTCAACTACTAATTATGATATTCCCTCATAGAGCGTATCTAAAATTTGGGTTTTTCATGTCCGTCAAGTCCATATCGTCTCCACTGCCCGACGAAGGCACAAAATGAACACCCTGTGCCTCTCGGCGATTGTTCTCTTTCGAATATAGAAATCTGTCAACCATCAGTACGAGCCTTTCAAAAAGAGTAATCATCGGAGCTCTGACCGGAGGACCAGAGGGGCGATAAATAGAACACTGAAAGACACAATCATGGCGATAATGGCGGTGGGGTATCCTTCTTTCTCTTCCTCATCACGAAAGCACTGCGGTGCGATAATGTTGCCCACACAGTATCTATCAGTGTTAGTAGAAACCAAAAGTCCGATTTTGGAGTTCACGAAAATGCTCACCCTAAGAAGAGAAGAAAGGTGACGGTGGTTTTCTTAGTGTACCCAGCAACATTTCCACCAATAACGGAAAATGAAACTGCGAGACTGGCGGAGTTGGTGTAAATGATCCAAACCGAGGCAACCCTCCCCCATTTATCGACACTTGGCAAAGAGTAGACCAAGACAGTTCCTATTATAGACGGAATGACACAAAATGACATGGATAGAAGGCGCGCGTTTGTGACTTTGGTTGAAACGATACCACTGCATGAAACATTGTCAGTTAATCATGTGGTCACAAGGGTCCCGCAATGGTCCAACTGACGCGATTAAAATTGATATAATTTGAACTACATGTGACGGAATGCCTATCAATTGAGTCTGAACAGCTGTAAACCCAAACCCCTTGATGAGAAGACTGCTGAACTGTGCCGCCAATATCGTCAGTGTATGACAAGGCTTCAAGGACACATGAAATACACACATTTGATAGTGACCCAGCTGGGATGGTATTGAAAATCCCGATGATAAAAAAGACGTATGTCTTGAGGTCCGAAAAAGCTTCCTTGACCTGGGACCACTTCCAGTTTGACTGAACGGAGTGTCCGATCGAATGAGTCTATGGTGTGATGTGTTAGCCGAGCACATGTGTTGAGTGAGCAGGCCTTACACTCAAAATTGACATCAGCTGATCTTGCTCGGACAAGAATGATGCCGTTTCCGGGGATGCTGGAAAGGCGTATGCGAAGAAAATACCCCAAAGTGCGGTGACAGAGCCAAAAGCAATGTACAGCAAGCGCCACGAAGCTACTTCGGTATGGGTATTCCCAAGGGCATAACCTAACAAACCTCCAAATATCCCGAAGACTGGAGTGCCGAGAAACCAAAGTACCTGCCTGATCGGTTGCTCCTTTGGAGTATACCAGTGCGCTGGGGAGGTGTGAGTACGGGATGGATGTACACTGCTGAGAGAAAGATACCTGTGATGACGACAAAACATGGGGCAACGACAGATTCCAGGGCCCCCAAGACAAATCGATTTATCATAAGACCAGTAAAGCTGACACAGAAGTTGGTCATGACCACGCATACCCCCCAGGCGAATATGAAGAACCCGAGGTATATGGGAGTGGAGAAAGAGTGAAGGAGGCCAGCTAGCGGATACTCAAACACCATATACCCAAAATAGAAAATTGAGCCTACCCAGCTGTATTCCTGTCCTTTTAGATGCTACTGAATGTAAGTGTGGCGATTCTAGAAGAAGAACGAGGGACTCACAGTATCATTTCGAAAGGTGAAGACAGCGGCGTATCCGAGCAAGGCTTTGTCGAGGAATTGTAGTCCATAGGTAATAAACATCTGTCGGATAATGTGATGAGTTAGATGGTAATAGGAGATGACCGTGGGAATTTTTACTCAACTCACCAGAGGTAAAATCCGCATGTCCAATCTCCGCAGAATGCGAGATCTGTGCAACGCAACTTGCTCATCGGATGGATCCATGGCCAGAGACTCCAGCTGGGACACAGATCCTTGGAGAACGAGGGAGGGTTTCTGGAGATCTTTATCGGTGCCAGGCATTTTCGCGAATTTCAACCTAAGAGGATAGATATGCAGGTTTTTAACTGGCTTTCTACAGTTAGCGAGGGAAATACTAGAGTCGGGGCTTTTGTGAGAAGAGGGAGGGAGCGAGAGGATGAAGGGAAGAAATAGTTTCTCGATCCCAACTTCCTTTCCCTTCTCATTGAAAGCTGGGCTTATCCACCCCGGAGAGGCGAGTTGATAGCGGCGAGCAAAGTCTGGGGAAGAGGTTCGCCGAATCGTCCATTTCAGGCCGAATGAGCGATCGCTGATTTCGCCCAAAGGGGAAATTTCCGCGACAGGCCGGGCACCCAAGTGGTGAAGGAATCGACAATTCCCTTTAAACTGGAAGGTGAACGAGAGAGTCGAAAGAAAAGAAATCCAAATTTAAGACTGCAAAATTTGAAGGAGCAAAACATGTCTCCCTTGTTTATCGAATCAAACATGACCGGCCCCGGCCCCTGGACACACAAAGGACCAACCGACATATCGACAATTCAATCCCTTGATATCGAAGAGTTCGCACCCGGAAAGTTTGAGAAGCGTTGGCTCAACATATCTGTCTCTGCACTCGGGCCAGTCAATGTTCCTGTTTTCACATATCGCGGTTTTGCTCCTGGCCCGACCGTGGGAATCATTGGCGCCATTCATGGCAACGAGGTAAATGGGATCCCAGTAATACAACAGATATTTGCGCGTCTTGAGAAAAGATTGCGAGGTGAAGGCGCAGTGGGAACAATGGCAGGTACTCTTATCGGAATTCCTGTACTCAATGTACCGGGTTTCTTGGATTCCGTTCGGTCGTTTGATGGTCACGACCTTAATCGACTCATGCCCGGGTATAGCCCTCATCTGTCTTCAACTTCAAACATTAACTAACTTAACATCATCAAGCAAATCCAACGGGGCTGCTCCGCAGCAATATGCCTACCGTGTCTTCCACGAAATTGTCATGAAGTTGGACTATGTATTCGATCTTCACACAGCATCCGTCGGTCGACAGAACTCGTTGTATGTTCGCGCTGATATGAACGATGATAATATCAACAAAATGGCAACCGATCTCAGTCCACAGATTATCGTGCATAACTCGAGTCCAGGCGGTTCGCTCCGTGGATGTGCCCAGCAGAATGGCATTAAAGCGCTGACAATTGAGGTATGTTATGGATGCCTGCTTAGTTCAACAGCGTATCTGACAACAATGATTCAGATTGGCAATCCGAGCACTTTCCAGCATGATCTTATCATGAGGACAGTCGACGGCATTTGCAATACTCTGACGGTTCAATTGGGATATCCGCTCTTGTCCGATCACTATGCTACCCAACTGCTGCAGCAGAGTCCAGTCATTTGCTGCCGAAGCGTAAGCGCGAAAATCCTTTCCGCTGAATGTGCATTATTCTAATGGGGCTCGCGAAGTATTGGCTATTCTCACAAACCGCAGGGATACTTCAAGGCAAGTGAGGAGATATGGAGCTGGGATATCTTAACGTTTACTAACAGCGAGGCTAGTCTACAAGAAGGTAGCCGAGACTCTGAGAAAAGGGGAAGTTATAGCAGAGATACATTCCGTATTTGGGGAGTTACTCCAGCGTATTGTCGCTCCTGATGAGCATGACACAGTGGTTGTCGGCCTGGAGTCCAACCCTGTCGCTAAATTGGGCAATCGAATTGTGAGTTTCTGTTGGCTCGTCTTGCTGTATCTATCGATCAAATAATCATCATTATTTCTTAGGTCCACCTTGGTGTCATTGGGAATCGCTTTCTGAACGGGGTGAACGATGGTCATCTCTAATACTGTCGACGAGATGAAACAGCAAGTTTAAATAGACTGCTTAATCAGTCAATTGTTCATAGACAGGTTTCGAATTTAGGGACATTCATTCAAAAGACAATTCTAGGAAATTCTAAAATCTATGCAATTATATCTATTTTCGTGGTCGCTCATCACTCAACTCCAGAAAGCCTTTTGAAGGGCATCGCACATCAGGGTAATGCATCGCTTACCCTCCGACAAAGCACCATCCATGGCCAGGAAAGGATGCGGCATGCCCTTCATGACTTGCAAATCAACCTCGACGCCGGCCTGCCGCAGCTTCTCGGCATATTGCTCTCCCTCAGTCCGCAACACATCCAGCTCACCCACCATGACCAAGGCTGGCGGGCATTGCGCGTATCCATCGGCATAGAAGAGCGGGCTGGCCTCCGGGTCGGTGCGATCGGCGTGGTTGGGTAGATAGTGATCGCGATACCAGATCATCTTCGGAGCAGGCAAGGCCGGGGTGTGCTCGTAGCGACGATATGACTCGTTGTTCTCGACGGTGGCAGTGTTATCAGTCACCGGGACGGAGAGCAGCTGAGCCTTGAAAAGAACGGGCGGGGAAAGCGTCAAAGCCTTGTGAGTCATGATGGCTGCAAGGTTTCCACCAGCTGAGGAGCCACCCGTCGCAAGTTTGGAATTGTCAATGCCAATGGTTGCAGGGCCTTCCTGGACCAGCCACAGTAGGGCTTCCCAGCAGTCGTGGACGGCGGCCGGCCAACGGTTTTCCGGGGCGAGACTGTCAGAGGAAAATGAATATTAGATCATTGATTGCCCATTGAGAGATAAAGAGATTAATTGCTGGGAGAGGAGTGGCCGAACTCACCGGTAATCAACTGTTACAACGACACAGTTGCCGCGAACGCAGAGGTTGGAGCAGACAACGTTCTCAGTGTCGATATTTCCCAGCACCCAGCCACCACCGTGGAAGTAGAGCATCACCGGCCATCCGCCAAGGGGGACATCACCTTTTGGGGTGAAGACGCGGATGGGCACCGAGGGACCCTCAGTTGCTCGGCGTGTAACAGAGATATCCTTCGTAGAACCAACTTCCAGCATGGGACCAGCGCCAGGGATCAGGACACCACCAGTGCGTGATGCGGCCACGGGCTGCAGATGAACCTGCTGGTTATTGATGACATGTTCGTTGTAGAAGGCGACATACTCCGGGTCCAAGAGATCCTTGACGGAATCGTGAAGGGGATAGGGAGGTTGTGGGCCGGCCATGTTGGATGCAATTCTGAAGGTTCTGAAGGGATCTAGGTTAAGGAAGCCCTTCGGAGGAAGATGCAAAATGAATTTAAATGGATTGAAGGGATTTAAAGACGAAGATGAAATCCGGGGGAAGGCGATGGAGTCATAAATGCCCCGTTGAATTCTACCCCCACGCGACCGCGGGATGCGGGGAGTGCCAAACGAAGAGGGGCACCAACTCGGATGATTCCAATGATTCCAGGGTCATTTGGAGGGGTCCACCGTACCAGAAACCCATAACCCACCACAACTGGTTCAGGAGAAATAAGAGTCCGAGAGCCTCCGAGTGGGAAGCGATCGGCGGATGCAACACGCCCCTGCGACTCTACGCCATTTGGGCTCCATAAAACACTCGGCGATGCTCCGAGTGGAACTGGTACTAAGTAGATTAGTTAGGGGGAGGTAGTGTAGAGAGGAAGATACCATAGATAATTACGCGATAACGCGACTTGAGCACTGCCGAATGGATACCTCTCGCACTGATGGACACGACATCAAAATTGAAACTCCAACTGTTGAGTCACTTACTACCATATAGCTACAATATACTAGTTACTACTAGTACTACTATAAATAGTCCAGTAAACATTCAAGTTGAAATATATAACCACCGCCATTAGGTAGCTGGTATATCCGTTCAGTTTTGGGTCTACGATTGGGTGTAATGATTTATTTCGTGTGATCAACGAATATTGGAACCTTGGAATGAGCATATCTTCAGTGAGCCCAGTCTATACCCGTAAGGCCAGATTGATGTGTTGTTTTCCTCCCCCTTGCCTCGCGTCTTCATCTAGCGGTGAGATCGGAGGATCTGACGATTTGCACAGTCATTGGAAGCTTACATGCTTGTCCTTACAGATTGTTGCGGTCAGCAAAGCTTACTATTCCATGGATACGAAGAAACCATGTGTGTTAAAATAAATGCATCCAATTTCAAGAGATATATTGATGTTCCATGATTGAGTCATTATTATTTACTCTAAGTGACTGGAATTGCGATATACTGTTTGAACTAACGAGATCATTCCCTCGGTTACTAGTCTCACTAGCCATACACCACCAGTACTTAGTAATACACTATGCAGCTGCACGACCTCTCATCTCGTACGGCAATGCCAAGAACACAATCCCTACGACAACGAATAGCGCTGCGGAAATCCAGATCGGCATGCTAGTTTCCACGCCAACGTATGCCGCGATGATTGGGGCCATTTATCCAGAGAGCCGATTCACTAGAGCCACAAGACCATTTCCAGTTCCACGGATTGGAGCTGGGAATAGTTCAGGTGTATATGAATAGAGTAAACCATAGACCAAGTTTTGGAAAAAGGCAATGACACAGGAAAATCCAAGAACACTGGCGGGTATTGGCCCTAGTAACAGGAACAAGAAGACATCAGTAGAAACATAAGCGATGGCTCCAGTTCCCTTCCGTCCAATGCGTTTCATCTCAACGGTGAAACCACCGACGATGGAAGCGGTAATTCCACAAACGGCTTGAATGGCATAGTTGCGATATGTTTCATTCAATGACCCCCCGCCGGAGCGTGCACCTTTAGTCTCCAAGTAGATGGGTATGAAAGAGTTGTAAAGCGGGTCCGCCATTCCGATTGCACAACACAGAAATAGCATCATAGAAGTGGAAAGCGCCATTCTGGGGGTAGACAATAGAGCCATGATCCGGTGAGGACCATCTAATCTACCATTGACCAACAATTGAATACCCTCCAATGCTGCATCCTCAGGTGCCTTCAGCAAGGGATTCGTGATTGTCACTGTTCCCGGCCGAACAAGAATGGGCAGTGTATCAAACCCGTGAGTTTCAGTATACCACCGCGCCGCCCTCATAAGTTTTCGAATAATCAAGCCCAAGCCTTTACGGCACGACGGATGATATTATTAGATACGGGTGAAGAGTCAGCGGGCACGGGCTCATCTGGTTCCGAACATTGCAGTCTCGCCGAGAAAGCCGCAAAGTGATCAATAGTAAGCCAGGTGGCGGTTCCATCCCTCTCTGCTATTTTTTGGAAAATTGTTTTGAAATGTGCATTTGGTTCCTGAGGAGCATGTGAAATTGACAATCAATGGCCTAGTTAAAAGGTTGAGATTTTGAACATACAAATGGGTGGACAGTAATCTTACCAAGCCACGAGTGCTTCTATGCTTGTCCAAGATATCAGAACCCAGACTGCATAGTCAGTAGGTACTGGTGTGTTGCAGGTGTGAACTCGAGAAATATAGCGCTGTCAACAGGTTGATTTCCGCCACTTCCAAGCCCAATGACTGCACACAAGAGCGAGATTGCAAAAAAGTTCGGACTTCCCGATCCTACCAATCCGCCAATGGCCGTAATCAGAAGTGTGGCATTGAATGCAAGCCGTCGACCAATGAAATCTGCAGTCATTGGCCAAACACTAGCTCCGATCACAAGGCCTGCATATTTGGCTACCGTCAAAAACGCAATTTGGTTGACTGCAAAAATTCCTTTAGTATAGGCGGACTGATGATGGTGATAGCTTGCATCCAGAACTGTGTAGTATTGGTTCATCAGAATAGAATCCTGATATCAGGTTCAGGGGGAAGATATTGCATACATTGTTGATGAACCAACCTAAACCAGTGGTTAGGAATACCATTCACTGATAACGTCCCATCCCAAGGTCGATTAAAGGCTCATTGAGAATAGCAATCTTTGAATCATAAATCTCATCTGCACCAGGCTGAACATTGCGTGTGTCAATTCCATGGTAGCTAGCATGACCTGCTCCCGCTTCCTTGGTGCCACTGTGATGCTGCTCAAGGTCTTTCTCAACTCGATTGGGGTGTGAAGCTTGTACCGTTCTTGGCTGATCATCTCCAGGGAGATACAAGTTCCGAGTAGCCATTGGAGGGCCTGGTGTGTGTTCGGTGGCTGAGAGGATGACCCGCAACGCTACTAACACCCGAGGCTGCCCAGGTGTGAAATACTACCTTCAGGTTCAAGTTGGAAACCAGAACGAGTATCCAATTCAAGTTTATGGGCTAGGCAACTTGAAGGGAGCCCACCCAAGTTTATATATACTGCCTACGGTACTAATAGTACCCGCCCACCTCAATCGTTTATCCATTCACACTTAGGTCCAAGCCCTAGGCACAGAGAATACACGATGAGGGAAAAATTCGGGTTCAAGAGCATACCATCTCCACAGCCTCCCCCTCATCTTCCAAGCATCACCATGAGATTATTGAAAAGATTGAAAATCTAGGGGTTGGATTTGAATTTTCTTCGCTCAGGCCCCGGCGGCTCGAAGGGTTTGTTTTGAGAAAAATGGCGCGGGAGGGCCCGACCAACCGCCTGGGAAGAATCCTAAAACTAGGATAATATGTAGAAGGATTAAAGTACTTTTGAATTTT
The DNA here is from genome assembly GCA_031761475.1 of Penicillium pancosmium. NCBI lineage: Eukaryota > Fungi > Ascomycota > Eurotiomycetes > Eurotiales > Aspergillaceae > Penicillium > Penicillium pancosmium. The sequence goes on along the minus strand of JAVMSB010000059.1, from coordinate 40,318 downwards.
CTTGTGATATGGCTGTTTGTGGCGCTATTTCCTATGTTTTAAACCTTGACACTTGGGGAGCCCATGGAACCATGCGTATCTCTGCCGCGGCGGGTTATGCCCAGGAGCCGAGATCCTGCCGAGATCCTTTACCTTGGGATTGCATATGTTGGCGTGCTGAATAACGACTTGCTATACAAGAGAATGGCTCAAAAATATGCAGGATATTTGGTCTGAAAGGACTTCATATGCTGTTTCTATGTTGGTCACGAATTGCCGGCACTTCGGAACCAAAAGTCAGATGAGTTACCCCCAAGGCTCGCAGTTGGGCTAAAGATTTTGAGTCTAGGGCGAACTGTTCGGCGGTAAGAATATCCATTTGGGGTTAAGATCAACGCGAGGCGATGTTGGAGTATCAGGCTGAAAGCTTAACTTCAGTCTCTCGCTGAACACTCCAAATCAACATGATTTGAATGAGGTATATTTGTCATCATTTGTTGGCGCGGCTTAAATGGTCATTTTGGGGAATTCTGCGCAGAGTATAGATGCTTTCCAAGGTTTTGGTGAGTGTGCAAAAGCAGCTATAAATTATTCAAGTACTCTTCACAAATGTGTATTGCCAATCTTTCTTTCCCACTTTTTCAAATATCTCCATTCTAAAACAACTAGGAACCATCAAGCCGACTGTCTAATCATGGCCCCATCATTATGTACCGACGACATGACTGGAACCGGCAAAAGTGGACCAGCCAAGTTCAATGCTAAGCAGCATCTTGCCTACTCACCACCATCAAATACCCTCCAAATGAAGGATCTTGGTCAAAACCCCACTGAAATTTCCCCGGTGGCCTCTACTGAGCCTTTTCCCTTGCTGTCTCATGACGCCATTCTCCAGCATCGCCGTGAGATTTTTAGTGGTGATGTTCTGGATAACTGCATGCATCATACCCGACCTGGATCTGTTCAGATTCGGGGAATGGCTCCTCGTTATGCGTCCTTCATCCATGAGTTTTGGCACTCACCCGAGGTTTTGAAGATTATCAGTGACAATGCCGGGGTTGACCTTATTCCTGCGATGGATTACGAGATCAGCCACACCAATGTCCAGCTAGGACCTGGTGGTCTAGATGCTGTGCGCAATACTCCTCTGGAGCCACCCGCGGCAACCGAAGAGGCTATTTCCGAATTCGAAAAGGCCAAGCCCCAGACTCGGGCTGTCACTGACCAGACCAGGCCGATTATTGAGTGGCACCGTGACTCCCACCCTTTTGTATGTGTTGTGATGCTGTCAGACGCCCGGCACATGATTGGAGGAGAAACAGAGTTGAAGAAAGCGGACGGATCGACTCTGAAAGTCAAAGCCCCTCAAATGGTTCGTTTAATGTTTCCTGTCGAGCCTTGATTCCTAATTGTTAACAGAGATAGGGTTGTGCTGTCATCCTGCAAGGTCGGTATATCACACATACTGCCGCTCCAGCCGCGAATATGCCGGAGCGCGTCACAATCGTGACATCCTTCCGGCCAAGGAACCCTACTCTCTTGGATGAGACCACCAATTCCAATGTTAGGAATAAATCCCACTTGACAGAGCTATACTTCCAGTGGACGACATATCGACTGGATGTACTGGCTCAGAGAGCACATATTGCGGCGAAGGAATTGCGAGAGATGTATGAGAAGAATGTTAATGCGTCCGAACCAGAAGGGAAAAAAGGGCTATGTCAAGTTGAGACCGTGGACGTGAACGCTGTTGAGGCTTGGGTAGAAGTACAGATGAAGTACATGAAGGAGACACTGCATGAAATGCGACCCTTGGGTCAATAGGGGTCGTCATTGGGATTGTTTGTGGTGTCATATTGCAAGCCTAGTCATACTTATCCGAAGAGGAATACATCATCGTCATAACCATCATCGCTACGAAAGTTTGCATTAAATGAACTTAGCATTGCAGATCGATTCCATCCCTTGATAATGACCTCTCGTACACGTTCGAAGTGTTTCATTTGGAAACGCTGTTCCAAGGCCCTTAGTCGACCGATAATGTACTTCCTCTTGGAGCCTTTCGCAGCAGTAAGCTCGGGACCAACGATGCCGATTGGCCAAAGTATAGCATTCTCAAACCTCGATCCATCTGGTAATTGAGAAATGAGGGATGTAGCATTGCAGGCTAGATCTACCGTCTTCAACCCAGACTGAGGCAAAGATTGATGTCCTTGCCGGCGACGCAGGCATTGTCTTAGATAAACCTTTGCCGTATCCCGGTAAAGCAACTTTATAAGGGAATAACTTTCCGCGTCCAGCCTGTTGGTTCTTTGATCGATATCCGGACTCTGCATGTTTTTGACAGACCGTGCTGGGTTTGATGAAAGGCGAACACCTAGTAAAGAAAAGCTAGGGAGCCAATCAAGTCGGCCATCCCAGGCATCGATGCATGCATCGGAGACTGTCTCTACCCCGGCACTGATTTGAGCTACCAGATAGGGGTAATAGAAACGGCCATACTTGGTCGAATCATAATTCCATTGCACGGGTGGGGCTTGCGTCATGCCTTCGACAAAAGGGATATTGGATATGAGTTCAGCGCTCTTCTCTGGCCGTAGGTAAAACTTCGACAGGGTGGATCTCCTTTGGGCTGTGGAGTGCAATAGATCGTTGTATAAGAATAGATGGTGAAAAAACTCGAAGGCTTGCCTTTGCTGATCCCCGCGCAGCATCAAATCGAGGATTCTATAATTGCCAGGGGCCTCCAGTCGGTCGAAGAGCCCGGCCAAAAAGGCCAAATGTGGCATCCAATTCGCTTTGCCATCCCCTACAAGTTTTTCATAAAGCAGGAGGCAGATACAGCATGCTAATATTAGGAGAATATTGTTGCTATTCGACTCATCTTTTGATAATTCGCCTGGACTCGAGTTCTTCGGATCCATCAGTGATTCCGAACAGCTTAACATGTTTCTACAACCTTCTAAAGCACGGTGGCGCGCCCGAAGTGTAGCCTTGGCGATGTTTGTGTCATGGTGGGCTTCAAATTGCGCTCCACTCAAAGCCAGAACGGCACTCATTAAAACATGATGCTGCGTTGCGAGAGGCAGAAGAATAGATAGAAAAGGATTGGTTGGACCGGAGAATGTCGGATAGATACGGGAAAATCGCTGGACGTAATGTTCCAATAGAAAATATTCGTGGGTGGTCAGCCTCTCCAGCGTGGGAAGGCGAATCCGAGTGATGAGCGCCGTGCGCACATGGTTATCCGATATTGGACAAGAATTGCTGTCAACTTCACCTAAATCGGAAACTGCATTGTTGGATTTCAGCTTTTTGGTTGGGACGATGCATTCTGATCTCGATCCTGGGGTTGCACTTGGAGATGTTTTCCGTGGGCCTCGTCGCTGCATTCCTTTCCTCCTTGCATCATCCTCCCAGACGAGTTTCGTGCCTCGGTCGCAAACCAGTCCCAATCTGACGCAGCTTTTGCATGGGAACCTTGCATCATCACATCTTTTTTTACTGGGAGATAAATAAATTAGTGCCGGGGACAAAAACCCTTAACAGGGTTGGACATGAGCATACCGATTGCGACAAGTCCAGCATCCCGACCTGCTGCGTTTTCTCTGTTGTGGATCTTCCATCGGTAGTCAGGGCAGTTTGAAACGGACGACATGAGGAAGGAAGATTCATTCCTGCAGCAGTACTCCATAGTAATATCCATCATGCTTAAACCCTCGTGGGACCTTTCCAAGGTTTGCACCGGCACAAAGCCGACAAAGTGGAGAGGCGGAGGCGATCTGTGCAGCAATAACCCGGCGGCCAATGTAACAGAAAAGGCTTGGAAATCCGGAGCTACAGTAGAGCCCTGTTGAGTGCTAATAGTCTAGGCCACTGAAATACGAGGATAACTGGGTCCGTCGGCATTGGACGATCCTTTGAGTTGGTACTCGGACTAGTCATAGTATCTCCGCAGTATTATTATTGAGCACTTGATGGAAAGTTTCATACGAATTGCTCCGAGTCCCGCATGGAAACTACTACGTAGTGGTTACTAGCCGCGGCCTACTTTCCAAGGCTCAAGTTTGTTGTCCCGAGGTCATCATTGTCCAAGTATATAACTAGCAACCTCCTCCACCTCCTCCACCTCCTCCACCCCCTAAACCCACAACACCCATCGTGTATACATTATCTTGACCGGCACGCACCGATCGGGTAGTTTGGCGTCGTTGTTGTTCTCGCACAGCCAGTCCTGTCAGCAGAGACACTTGCTCAAAAGTTTCGCCATAAGTGCCGTATATATCCAAGCAGCCAGGGACAAAGGCGAAGCCATCGCGGGAAAAGACGGCCATGACTTCTTGGCTCTCCTCGTCGATAAGTTTGATATTCCCATGAGGTGTGCGGTGGTTTCCTAGCGACCGTGTCTTTTTCCAAGCTAAACTCCTTTTTTCACCGTGAATATGGATGTCGAAGGTATAGGACGGTGACACCAACCCCTTCTTCGCGAGGTGGATCTCATTGTCATCGTTCTCCAGTCTCACATTGCAGTTCGATGAGAAGCGCCCAAATTGAGTCAGGCCGAGAACAGGCCCATCGACATCGGTGCGATGAAGTGTTAGATCCGGCTTATTAGGGGCATGCGGGTAGTTTTCGATGAACAATCGATGCTTGGAGCCCTCGGCATCAAGGCTCACTGCAGTGTAATGAGGGCCCCAGGATTCCGCGATGACGAATTGGCGAGTCGACATATTGCATTAAATCGTTCGGGTGTGCATATGTATTATCGTATGATTGAATAATCGGAAGGTGCAGGACGATCTCCTCATTTTATCTGCCGATCGAGAATGTGACGTAGGCTGGTTAGCCCCCACGGCCGACTCTGGGTCGGTGAACACCATCGCCACTGATCGCCGCCCATTAATGGCTCCCGAAATATGGCCTAAGAATGTGATTAAGCGGCCAGAGTCCTGAGGGTCTGACTTAGGAAGCTTTGTCTATGACCTTGGAAGAGTCAAATGATGAAACGTTTGCGCTCGTTAACCGTACACAGTGAGTAGTACTAATAATATCTTCAAGTTTTAGGCATAGAACCAGGGCAACTGGTAGTACCTGTAGTCAGTATCACTACTACCTTAGCTAGTATTTACTAGTTACTAGTGGCGATTGTGACCTGCCAGGAAATGGCTATATACTTATATATATTCAGCCCGAAGTTGAAAGACTGGAAGGGCATTATCCCAGCACTGAGGGCACAGCCTTCCAAGGATGGAACCCCCGAGGTCCAGGCCTTAGAATGTACATGCCCCTCGTAAATAGGTGATAGGAGGTTGTATTATCCCGTTAAGAGTGTTCAAGTTGCCCTATACTTTATTTTTACCGCATAATTACCAGAAAGAAATGGCCCCGTGGATAAATTCAGCTGAAGACAACCAAGCACGTGTCAGTGGGTTATTATGCTATATCACTGACCACCTGGGCAGGTGACGAATGCATTTCTGAAAGATTCTTAGGTGGTATGATTAGTATATGTTCAGAGTTGAATACAGAGAACAGTGCGTATACCAACACCCTGGGGATTAAAAGCAGTAGTCGGAAGACATCAATCTGCTACTACTAGTAGGTTTTAACCATTGGAGATGATCATTATGAATTGCTCTAAGACTGAGGATCCTGGGGATAGAGGCCAGATATATAAGCATTATTACATTGCAATAGGGCGCGCAGGTACCCACCTAGGCAGGTAGTACATATACTACTACTAGACAGACCAAAATCTTGTATGACACCGCGGCCAACTTGAGCAGGCTAGTTGACGGGTCCTGTGGCTAGGCATGGTATATAATGCTGGAAGTTTAGACAGCCGAGTAGATGTGTCCTGTTGTGAGGTAATCGGCATGAGAGAAAGGCAAATAGTAATGCTCAACCGAAGATTACGGGGGACACATGGATTATAGGCAAAAAGAGGACTCAGTACAAAATTCTTCCCAAAGTCAAAAGTCAAAATTATGAAAATTTAAATACGGAATATAGTTAATACCCTATTAAGGACATTTAGCAGGGCGAGATTGACTATCTGCCTTATCCTATTACGCCCCGAGAACTCAGGATACACGGGCTATAAAACCCCACGATAGATTGAAGGTTGAGAACCCTCAGATTAGCGATCCATGCTATAAGAATCCACTACCTTGATATTTTGTCACTGATTATAATGACTGTTCACCAGACAAGTCAATAAGGATATGATAATAGTAATCTTATTCCTAAATGACTTTCCCAGAGCGAATTAAATGTAAAAATTTCAACAAAGTCAATAAAATAATTGTAGAGGTACTCGAAATGTAATGGCATTTCCTATTTCTTTAACGATACATAGTTCAAAAACCTCCGCTTGCTCCACGAGAAACTCAAATTCAAGAGGTCCGACCTGAAGCTTGTTTTTTCTCAAACTTAAAATAAGTCGAGAATGAAACTTTGATAATATGTAGAAAATTTTCGTAAGGAGGGCGAAATGGCCTAAAATGAGTCGTGGGCCACAATGACAGTAATAGAGGGGATCATTCGGGGGAAGATGAAAGTGTTATGTCCAGCTATCTATGCCATAATTGATTACTATGTAGATGAATTTGGGAAACTGACACGGTACCTATGCTACTATGAAAGGGCCCATTCTTCATAAAATAGATATTACCTGGTAATCGGGATGTGCATTCACGTCGGCAAAGGTAGAGGATCAACATTGCGACATCAAACCATTTAGGCTTAATACATGGAGCACACCTGCAGATCTTAACCAAGGAATTGTCTGCGATATTCCAGCAGCCAGGATATGCACAACCGAGGTATACCAGGTGTCTGGTTCAGGAATGCTGTCTGGAAGATTACTACTAGTATTGACTTATATTTACATTCCATGTTTCCCGATCTGGCATCTGAATCCATCCATTGAGTGGGTCTAGGTCAAGTAGTCTGTATGTTTCTCTGCCCTAATTGACTGACCTGGAACCAACCTGGGAAGTTTATTCATATCGAGACTGGCTAGGCATGAGATAATCAAAATTTGAACAAAATGTTATTGTTTAATTTTCAATTTTTAATTTCTCTTTTTTAGATTAAATTTTTTTTTTCGACGGGTGAAATCATTCGATATTATCCAGATTGAATTTTTCTAAGCCCTGAACAACTCCACATCAGATGTCGACAGCGGCCATCTACGATGCACCTCTCTTTGTTATTGGGATTCAGCAGCCTGGTTGTAGCACTAGAGCTTGCTGAAAGCTCATGCTCGACAACAGTTTTAGTGACTGAAACAACGACTTCGACCGAGGTAGCCACAGCTACAGCTCCACCAGTTGGTAAATCAATTCCATCTCTATCTAGGTCTGGGTTTATGGGAAAGAGTTTTGTACTTACTCCATCTTTGTTTAGGTTCTGCAGCGGTTACTGTTGCAACTGATGACACTGGCAAGTTTAAGGAGATTGGAAAAGCCATCTCTTACGCCCAGGAACATGCGATCCCCACAGTAACCGTGTTGGCCGGCACCTACCCAGCGGTCACCGTCTCCGCTACACCGTCAGTTGCTGTCATCGGTGAATCCAAAAGTCGAAATGATTACTCCCAGAACAAGGTGACAATCACAGATGACAATTCCGCACTGATAATAGCGGCAAGCATCGATGGGATCGAATTCAAGAATATCAACTTCGTCAACACCGGCTCAGGAAATGCTGCGAGTATCGCCGGGACCAAGAATGGTTTCTACGATTGCCAGTTCATCTCACCTAGTGGGACTGGGATTTCAACCAATCCGGGCGTTGCTGTAATCGCGAACAGCCTCATACAAGCATCAGACATAGCCATTGATGGAACAGCAACTCTGTATGTCTTCAACACAGCAATCATTCTGCTCAAGAACGAAGGTCGAGTTGCAGAAACCAAAGGGAGTATATCGAGCGGAACTCTTTTCAACTCCACAACTGTCTTAGATCGATGCACTGTATCTGAACAGTCCGGTAGTTCTGACGGTCAGATTTACCTTGCCGCCGCAAAGGGTCCCGGTTCGGTCGTTGTGTTTCGTAGCTCCGGCCTCGAAAACTCGATCGCTGGATCTGGGGTACACATTGATGACACAACCCAGGACGATAGAAACCTATATGCCGAATATAGCAATACTGGTCCTGGTGCATATGCGAACAATATAGACAAACGCTCGGAGTTCGTGAGCCTGCTATCATCTGCAGACCTCGCCCCCTTCACAATTTCTGCGGTTCTCGCCAATGCGGATCCGAAAGTGGCAATATCGGAGAACTTTTGGATTGACTCTGCTGTTCTATCGGCCATAGAAAGTGCGGACGTGGTAGCTCCTTCCACCAATCCTGGTGGCGGGACCCCATCCGATGCAAAAGGTGATGGAGATAGCGGAGGCGGAGGTTCATCTGGTGGGAATGATACTGGATCTTCCGATAATAGTTCCGGAGAGGGAAACGGGAACGACGATGGTTCTTCAAGCACTAGTTCTTCAAGCACTGGTTCTTCAAGCACTGGTTCTTCCGATTCGGCAGATGGTTCCTCTGAGAATGAAGCAGGGGACGGCACTTCAGCCTCCGGAGACGGGTCTTCCAGTTCTGCAGGCGGATCAGGTTCGTCTGGAGACGGAGGGGGATCTGGCACTAGCGATGAGTCTGGTGCTAGCGACGGAGATGGAGTAGGGTCTAGTGAGGGTGGTGATGGTGATGGATCTGACTCTAGCTCTGGTTCTAGCTCTGGTTCTAATACTGGAGATGATTCTGGTTCTGGCGATGACGCTAGCTCTGGAGATGGCACCACTGCTGGCTCCGGAGATAACACTAGTACTGGTGATGGCGCTGGCTCTGGAGATGGCGCCGGTTCAGACGATGACACTAGTGCTGGTGATGCAGGGTCAGGGTCGGGGACATCTGGAAATGGGGGAGGATCTGGTAATGGAGGATCGGGTGACAGCTCTGATAGTGCTGGGAATTCTGGGTCCAGTACATCGGGAGAGGGAGATGTATCAGAAGACGGCTCCGCTGCTGGGGGTAGCTCAGGCTCTTCCGGAAATGGGGGAGGTTCTGGAGATAGTTCTGGCTCCAGCGGAAGCACAGATACCGGTTCTGGTTCTGACTCTGGAGATGACACCGGCGAAGAAGTTGGTTCCACCGGAAGTGGGGGAGGATCTGGGAATGGAAGTGATTCGGGGGACTCATCCTTTCTTTCAGGTGATGGGTCCGGGTCTGGGTCCGCCGACACTTCGTCCGGAGGCAGCTCGGGGGGTGGCTCTTCTGGGAGTACCTCTGGCGGAGATGGTGCAGGGGATGGAGGCGGTTCCGCAGGCAATGGCTCCTCCGGCAGTGGGGGTGCCAATGGAGGTGGAGGAGATGGTGATGGCTCTGGTGACAGTTCAGCAGCGAGTTCAGCCGCTACATCATCAGGGAGTGGCTCCTCTGCGGACAGCGCGGATTCCTCTGGTCCTGGTTCTCAAGGTGATGGATCCTCCGGGAATGGATCATCAGACGGAGACGGATCTTCAACCAGTGCTGCTGACAGTTCTTCTGGAGATGGGGGTGGGAATGGTACCGGTGATGTGTCCTCCAGTGGAGAGACTTCCTCCGGGAGCGGGGGCGGCGATTCTACAAGCGGGAGCGGTGGTGGGAGTGAGTCTTCTGGTAATGGTGATGATGGAGGTCTATCTGACGATAGTGAGAGTACAGGAGGCGCTTCCTCGGGAGACGATTCTGCTAGCAGTAATGGAAATGGAGACGAAGGTGGGAATGAAGACGAATCTTCAACAGCAGATAATGGTGGGACAGGCAGCGATTCCTCCAGTAACAATGGAGGTTCTTCTTCTGGCGGAGAAGGAGGTGGTAGTACCAGTGGCAGCGGGGATGAAGGAAGCGGAGGCGAAGGTGGGAATGGCTCCTCAGGCGATGGAAGCGGCACCGGAACCGGATCTTCTGGTGATGAAAGTGGCAGTGGAATCGTTGAGGATGGGGGAGGAAGCTCCTCTGGTGATGGCAGTGGCGATGGAGTTGGGGGTGGCTCAGGCAATGGGAGCGACACTGGAAGCGGATCTTCTGGTGATGGAAGTGGCAGTGAAAGCGGTGGAGATGGAGAAGGCTCTTCTGGAGCCGGGACCGGCACTGAAAGTTCGTCTGGGGACAGTGATGGCGGTGGATCCTCTGGCGATGGCACCAGCTCTGGAGGTGGAGGTGAAGGTGGAGGAAATGGTGATTCCTCTGGCGATGATTCCACTGAAACGGGAGGAAATGGAGATGGCACTGGCGCCGTATCTTCAGGTAATGGCGATGGTAGTGGAGATGGAGAAAGTGATGGCTCTTTGGGAGATGGGAATGGCTCCTCTGATGATGGCGCCGCTGGCGATGATGCCAATGCTGGAGGAGGCGAGGATGGCCCTTCCGGGGAAGGTGGTAGTAATGGTGATGGCAATGGAAGTGATAAAAGTTCCCCGGGAACTGGAGACGGATCCTCAGGAGGCGACACTGGCAACGACGATGACAGCGGAGGAGGAACTGGATCCAATGGAGATGACAATGGCAGTGGAAGCGGAGGAGATGGCACTTCTGTCGATGACAGTGGATCTGGAGATGGGAGTGGGTCGTCCGGCTCCGGCAGCAACTCCTCCGGTGGTGGTGACGCTGGGGATAGCAACGGCAGTGGAGGAGATGGCGGTGGAAGTGACAGCGGTGCCGATGGCCCCACAGGTTCTACAGGCTCTGGAAATGGGAGTAGCTCCGGGGATGGAAATGGGACCGGTGATAGTAGTGATGGAAGCACCACTGGGTCATCCACTGGTTCTGGAGATGACACTGAAGGTGATGGCACAGGAAGTGATTCTAACGATGATGCAAGCTCGACCGGATCATCCACCGGCTCTGAAACTAGCCCTGGAGATAGCCCAGGCTCTGGAAATGGCAGTGGTACCGCAGATGGCAACGGGGATAGCGATGATGGAAGCAATACTGGGTCTGGCGATGGCAGTGGAAGCGGCTCTGGAGATGGGAACGGATCCACTGGTGACGGAGGAGATGGTGGTGCCTCTAGCTCAGGCAATGGCTCTGGCTCTGGAGATAGCTCATCTGGCTCCGCAGATGGCAGCTCATCTGGTTCGAACACTGACACTGGATCATCCGGGGATGGTAGTGAGAGTGGAAGTGGAAGTGATTCATCTGGTGGAGGTGATGGTGGAAGTGGAAGTGGAGATGACAGCGGCAGCGGCGGCTCCGCGACTGGCAATCCCCAACCGTCAACAACTTTGGTCGTCTCAACCGCACCCTCCTCCGGTCAGTTTAATAACGTCACTGCTGCTCTTTCTGCCCTACCGGACAATGGGGACTGTACTATCCTCATTCAAGCGGGTGATTATGAGGAGCAAATCTCTATCACCCGATCCGGGCAGACTACCCTGCGGGGAGAAACCGATTTCCTCAACGACTACACGCAAAACAAAGTCACCATAAAGGTCTCAAGTACCTCATCTAGTCCAGACACAGATGGAGACTCGGCCGTCATCAAAGTCAGATCATCCGGCGCAAAGGGCTTTGTGGCTTTGTATAACATTGACTTTTCCAATACCGCCTCTCCATGGGCCCTGAAAGATGCCCTCGCCGCCGATTTTCATGGACAAGTAGCTGCTTATGGCTGTTCATTCATCAGCCATCAACATACCCTTCTTGCCAATGAAGGTACCCAAGTGTTATCCAATTGCTACGTTGAAGGTTCCGCCGACTTCATCTGGGGTTTCTCGGCCGCCTTTATTCACCAGTCATCCATCGCCGTAAACGCACCTGGTGGCTCCATTGCGGCACAGGGGAGAGCTTCAGACAGTGCAAAGGGAGGGTTTGTCATGGATACTTCCAGAGTGATAGAGACGAGCTCCTCCAGCGATAAGGCTCTTTCCTACGACGGAAACAACATTGGAACAACCTACCTCGGAAGACCTTATTCAGAGTACAGTCGCGTGGTCTACATGAATTCATTCTTGGACAAACACATTAACCCTGGTGGATGGACGGCTTGGTCACAGAGCGGCCATCGGACCAGTCATGTTCTTTTTGGCGAGTACGGTAACTCTGGCCCGGGCAGTTCAGGTCACCGCGCACCGTTTGCGACGCAATTGAGCAAGAACGAGGCTGAGAAATACAACTTGTCAAATTGGATCGCTGATACTTCCTGGATTGACATGAAAGCCTATACATACGCTCCGTCGTATGATCTACCGGGACTGGCGGTCCCTAGTACAAGTCCGGCTTCCCCCGAGAACCCTGGCTATGATGGAACCAAGCCACCCTCCGGTGCTTATGTGGTCTCCCAGTCAAAGGTGCCCGGTATGAAGACTTATGCCAGTATTCAAGGCGCATTGGACAGTTTAACCGCATTGGCTACTGGGACTTCCACGATTTTCATATTCCCCGGGACGTACGAGGAGAGGATTACGTTTAGTCAATCTGGTACAGTGGTACTGATGGGATATTCAGAATCCCCAGAACAGTATTCCCAAAACCAAGTGACAATCCTCTATCGGAACACGACTCCCGGCGACGTCAACAGCAACAACGCCACTGCATCTTTCGAAGAAGCAAACGTGCGAGCGATCAACATCAACTTTTCCAACATGCATGGCAAATCCGGGAAGAAAGCGTCACTCGTTCTGGCAGTTGCACCCTCTAGCCATGTTGGTTTATACGGTTGCCAAGTTGTTGGTAACCAGAATGCGCTCCTGATCAACGGGTTATTCTTCGCTTCAAATAGTTTGATTGAAGGAAATGTAGACATGATCTGGGGGGGAGGATCGGGATATTTCCTCAAATCACATATTACACCCAACCAAGGTGATTTGAGTCTTACTGCCAACCAGCGAGCCACTCGGACTAAACGTGGGGGGTTTGTCTTCGACCAATGCACCATTTTGCCTGCGGACCATTCGAAATCCATATCTGGAATATTTCTTGGAAGACCCGAGAACTCATATGCGCGCGTAGCATATGTTCTTTCATATCTGACCGCAATTGTTGAGGAAGGGGGATGGGAAAGGGGCTCAATTGCCAGTTCTCGGACGACTAATGTACTTTTTGGGGAGTACAAGAACAGTGGACCAGGGTCCGACACTTCTCAACGTGTCAATTTCGCGACAGAATTGGATGATTCTTCTGCTTCTGAGTTCGAGATAGCCAAATTCTTCTCAGGAATCACTTGGATTGATTTCAATCACGTTTTTGGCACTCCTTTCGTTGCTGGTCAGCCTAGTAATACACCGTCACCTCCATCATCGATCCCTTATCCCGATCCAGAGACTACAGAGACGAAGACCAACACAACCACTTCTCTTACGACTGATTCAGAGACCTCTACAACTACGACTACTGCAGCCGACGAGACCTCGACAACTACATCGACCAAAACCCCTCCTGTGACAGGCGCTGGTTCTCCCTATATTATCACAGCAATACCGACCATCTCAACGACCATTCTCATCACAGTTCCTATATACACTTCAACAAAGACGTTGACGATCACGATTGACATTGAACCCACAAAAGCCGCTGCCTCCGCTATGCTCGCAGCTTCTCTCGAAAAACCAGTTGTGAAGACTATGCATGCAAACGATGTCACGAAAACAGTTAAAGCTACACGCTCAGTAACTCACACCAAGACCGCGTCGTCCTCCATGATGACAGCAATTACCACCGTCACCGATGCTAACACAGTTCGACCTCCTCTCTTCAAAACCACTCTGACTATCACAATGAATGTCAATCCCGGGCGAACAACGACGCTGGCAGGCCGGCCTGTGGTCATTACCTCGACCAACACATTGTCTGTAACATCCACGGCTCGGTCCACCACGACATTGAGTTGTATTAAATCGAAGAACGAAAAGCGCACTGGTCTTGGCCTCCTCGCAGCTCCCATGGTCACCACAACGGCCATTGAGCCGTCCACAGGCACGATGTTCGTGGCAAATTCCACCGTTACAGTTAAAGGCTCCACTTCATATTTAACTGCAGTGGTAATCAAAGCACAACCAGGCCATGGATCCGCCGCATCAGCCGCGACCGCGACGTCAACCATCACTGTTACGAAGACTTTCACTAAGACTGTTTCTTCGGGAGTTTCATTCATGACGATAACCCGGACGATGTCGACATCAAAGACCGAAACTGGCAGATTGGATGCAAAAACTTCCACTACTACAATGGCTGGATCCACTAAAACCATCACCAGCATCAAGACTGTCATCTTGAATAGCACAACCAAGCTCTCCCCTTCAACGACTACTATAACAAAGACATTGAAAGCCAAGTCAACAGTGACCCTTCCACGGCTTACGTCAACGGCCATTGAGACCAGTACCCACGACGAGGCAGCTTTCGTGACGGTGACTGCTCGTCCCACGTCTACAAAAACCGAAACGGTCAAGACTATCATAACTACCATCGAGACTGTGACAAAAACACACAAAGGGGCTTCTACTTGTGACTCTTCCTGAAAGCCCCCGTGAGGATACATTATGAGGATGGACTCCTACACTTTTTTCAACCTATTGAGACGACAGACAATTCTTTCTAGTTTTTCTAATTTCTTTTTCAGTTCTTGTATGACCCAACCCAATACAGAGCCTAGACTGTTTGTGCTTTTTTTATTTTGTTTTTCTGTCTTTCTGTTTTTCTGTTTCTCTTTTCTTTCTTTATTCTCTTTTATCTTCCGTATCCCCTCCCTATTCGAAAGAATGTAACTAATTGGGGAACGCCCATCAGGGCACTGTCCCACGAAGCTGCTCGTCATATCTTTAATACATCAATGCAAAATTTCACACGATCGCGGTCGAGCATAAGCGTCCCTTCTTCCTCGCTCTGTGAAGCATTCAGTACGGTCCCTAAGGATAAGTGCCTTCTGCGTTGGGTGTCCGAGGGTTCACTCCCCCACTGCCTTGAATGTTGTGTCGTGGGGCGATCTGGACCCCGTCTGTGTGGCTGGCCCCCAATGCAAAAGATGAAATTATCATTAGATAATTCGATGCATGTAGTATCGCGCTAAGAGTAAAATCTTGCTAGAACGATATGAATGAGGCCGCAAAACCCCAGCAAACTGGCTGTATCGGCCGGGGTTGTTTCGCAATCGGCTTAAACTGCCCAGTTGGCTCGCATCCCTCGTGTTATTTAACCCAGTTTTATTGGAGGAGGGTCGAATGGATCCCTATGTGCTAATACCTGAGGACTTTTACCAGCATCCAGCTGAATACCGAATAGCGAACTCATATCCCAGTCGTTAGTACCCCACCAGCCGCTTACCACATCCAAATCCACATCCACACAATCCTGAATGGGAGCTATGCGATGCTAATGCATCTATTATGCATTATCGGCGATATCGTGTGACCAAGAACAAGATCGAGAACGTTTATGATTGGCCGATGCGCTGCTAACTTGAATAGCCCCCACGAGTTGGTTAAGGATCGGCAGGATCGCCATGACAAAGTACAACACAGACAAAGGTCACCTTGGTTGAGACCTGTGGGGATTCGCTATTTTTCACCAGGCTGGGCTCTGATCGCGATGATTTGAATACTTGGAAGGAAAACTATAAGTAGGAGTCTGTCCAAGGCGCACCCGTTCCCAGTCCACTGTAATAAATCAACCTGGCAAAAGGTATACCAACTTGAAGGTCGACACGTCATTATGCATCGTTTCCTATCTGCAATAGCATATATTTGCTTCTTGATCTCAAGAGGCTATGCCGTGACTATTCCGCCACCATCCCAAGACTCCTGGTATCGTCAGCCTAGTGACATCGAGCGCTACTCACCGGGAGATGTGATCAGATCTCGTCATGTGGCGCCACAGCTGGAATCATTCCTCTCATTTCCGGCCAATGTTTCGGTAAAGAGCGTCACACAATATCTTTTCCGGACAACTGATAACCTGAGAACACCCGTTGCTTCGGTCGCAACGCTGATTGAGCCTTTCCACGCCGATTCTTCCAAACTTCTTGGCTACCAAACATTCTATGATAGCGCTTCGCTCGATTGCAGTCCGTCATATACGCTTCGAGCTAAGAATGATGATCCTGAACTCGCTATGCGGAATCTCAATCTGTCCGTGGACATAGCCTTTGTCAGTCTAGTGTTGTTTTTGATGCTTCTTTTGCCATGGCTAACAAGTTTTAGATGGCTTCGGCGTTGAACCTAGGTTGGTGGGTTCTCACCACGGACTATGAAGGTCTCAATGCAGAATACACTGTGGGAATTCAATCAGGGAATGCTGTTTTGGATTCGGTGCGAGCAGTGTTGCGGGAAGGGCCGGGGGAGGGACTGTCAGAGAATCCGCGGTATGCTCTCTGGGGTTATTCCGGGGGCGCACTAGCTTGCTCTTGGGCCGCAGAGCTTCAACCCGCATATGCACCGGAACTTGATTTCGCTGGAGTGGCCTTGGGAGGACTGACACCTAACGTTAGCTCCGTGCTCAACACAATCCACAATGGTGTTTACGCAGGATTGGCTTTCCGCGGCATCTATGGAATGGCGAAGGCGTATCCCAATCTTACTCGGTGGATGGAGCAAGAACTGGTGCCCTTGAAGTCTGAAGAATTTTTTGCGATCGCGGGAGGGTGCAATAGCGATGGGACGAGTCAAGACCTTTATCGCTTTTTCAAAAATGGAGAAGCTTCATTCAAAAAAGAGATACCCCAAGCTGTTTTCAAATGGTCTGGTCAAATGGGAATCCACGGTACTCCAACGGCACCATTGTTCATTTATAAAGCCACCGGTGACGAGATCAGTCCCGTAGCGGACACAGAATTTCTGGTGAAACAATATTGTTCCAGAGGCGTTGACGTTGAGTATCATCGAGATTTAGTGGGGAATCACGAAACGGAAGCTATAACAGGTTCGGCGAGTGCTTTAGAATGGCTTCATGATCGGTTGGATGGAAATGCAGTTGTAGGAGGGTGTCACACGGAAGATGTGGTATTAACCTCCCTCCACGTAAGAACAGCTGCCCTTCTTGGCGAGGTGATCTTTTCCATTTTGCAGTCGACAGTCGGCGGGATGCTATAAGCGAAATTATTCTCCTAGGGGTTAGAAAGAAGGTGGACGGCAAGGATGGGTGAGTTGGAGGCAATGTGATAGCGGGTTACGAATCTGCCCAGGTTTAGTGGCCAGTAGTTTGCAGAATTTCGGAAAATTTTGACGCTAAGCAGGGGGAGGCCTTTGTCAGTACATAAAGGGGTTCCAGACCAAGGTTGGCGACCGCCATGGCTATAATCATGGTTATAATCCTTAAAATTGTGACAGAGACCACATACTCCTATCGAAGCTGAAGAGCTTCAACCTCGCATTGGATGCAGGCGTTATCTGCATGCGGGCCCTGGGAAGGTTTCCTTCTCTGCGCACTGCCTTTGTGGTCCCTGACTACACTTGATGACCAACCCGGACTATGATATTTAGCGTTCTCGCTGGGTTCAGGACATATATGGTTGGCTTAAGCCGCTGGCCTAGGGAAGTTCAATGGGTTCTGAGCTTTCAACGGTGCTTCTAAGATCATATACGCTAAACATGGAAGCTGGGCCTTAAGCATTTCACCACGTGTAGCTGTTCTTACCGCTTGAGAAGTATATACGTGTCATAGGAGTCGTGGAATCCCCAGGGTCGCAGATCTTGCGAGTTTTGATCCACCAAATCAAAGCCGTATTTTTGATAAAGTGCCAACGCTTTGCTGCCAATTGCGACCAGGAAGATCGATAAGTTCAATTTCTTGGCCTGCTTTATGCCTGATTCCAACAGCAGGCTTGCAATCCCTTTCCTCTGATGATCTGGGTGTATAGCAAGATAATCTAGTTCTGTATCGTGTCAGCCCTCTCTGTTGGAACTTGGCACGAGTATTTTTTCCAGAAGCTCACTGATATACGGCTCGGTCGGACTGTTCCTCTTCATCATTTGCTCAAGGGGATCATCAAACCCGGGCATGTCATCTCTTATGGCCCAACTGGCTTCAGCGAACTGATTTTCGAAGACCCTCTTGTTTTCCTCGCTGACATCCGGTGTCTGTGCTTCGAGCCAGCAAGGCGCACACACCTCCGGCAGAATCCATCGCGCATACCCAATGATCTGTCCTGTTCCATGATCGATGATCTTTTGGTGTCTCCGCACCAGCCTCCCTGTTAACAAATTGTGCGGCATTCTCAATGCGCTATTTTTAATGATAGTATCCAGCGAAGTGTCGATCCAAAGCATTCGCCACCAGGTCATTTCCCAAAATGCCGTAATATTGTTTCTAGCGAGAAGTTCTGTATCCTCGACGGTGCAATTATGAACAAGGACATGGGTCCCCATTGTGCTGCAGAAATTCTCCAAGAAAGGGGTTTACCACCTGGGCAATCGAACTTGAACTTGAAACTTCAGGGACTTCAAGGAAGGTTGTGAAGAGCCAGGCGTATAGGTTGGTCACCGGCGCTGCTCGGGCAGCGGATATATATAATACCCAGACCTGGGCACTCAACCTTGGAATATCCACCAGGCATCGTAGCTACTAGTACTAGTATCGGATCTGCGGGGTAGTATTACTAGTAGTACTGTATTTCGATTTTACATAAGGACACGTGTCACCTTAAGTTGTTTTTTCACTCGTATCAACCTCTTAAGACATCTGCGGGGTTGATCGACGGCCGGTGGAGACAAATTGGATGTGCATTTGTACGTGGCTACATGATGGAACCCCGAATATCTCCGTTATCCAAGAACGTCAAAGTGTGAGTGATTGAAACCGCGTTAGGAAGTTGAGGTGAAAATACCCTAGTCAACTTAGATTAGTCATTCCAATGCAGCATTATTTCCATATTTTCGTGCTTCAGTGAAAATAAGCAAGATTCTTTTGTTCTTCTGAAGGTATGTGACCCCCGCCTCATTCAACAAGCTTTGAAATTCCTTCGATTACGTAAGGGTACCGGGTATCACGCAAATTAGATTCTTCACTATCAATTACACTGAATGAGTGCCGATCCCAGTTTCACCTTTTCCTCCAGGATGATCGCCGATCGCACTTTCTGCTGGCACGAGTTCAGGACCATATCGTCCAATCTGATACCAAGGCAACGCGAAAAGTTCATCAGTACTTTCAAGTGAGCGGCCCCGAAGCTCGGGAACAAAAAACCAAACCCATATCAATCCAGCAAAGCTCACGGCCGCGCTGAATGCAAAGAACCCATAACTCTGCAGCACGAGCAGCATGTCTGGGACAGCCTTTGTATTGCCAAATTGATTAAGGAAATGCAAGCACATAACCAGAGAGCTCCCCAGGGCTCGTAGTCTTAGTTGCCAGATATCAGCGTTCACAAGGTATTGAAATGAATTCCAGCCCATTGTCCAACCGATACCAGAGAGGTATATCATAGCAATCGAGCCGACAGCCCCGCGGCGTTGCGACGTGTTGAGTTGTCCAGATTTGAGAGCTTCTGAGCCAGTCAACCCCAGAAAAATGGCGATGTACGTGAGACTGAGAGTTTGCAGAGATATCCCCATGTACAAAGAGCGTCGCCGGCCAACGAAGTCAATCAAAAAGAACGCACAGATATATGCGGAGACCAGCTTCACAACGCCGAGGATACAACTGGCAAATAGCTTCTCGGATTGTCCAGACTTTCCGAGAACGCCAAAGAATTCTGTCGCGTAGATGGTGATCGAGTTTGCGCCAGACCATTGGCCCAAGACTTGGGACATGAAGCCTAGCATGAGACGATATCTGTTTGCAGGCACCAAAAGAAGCTCGCGGATCTTACCCCAGCGCGAAACACCATGTGTCGCTTCCTGTTCAGACTCAAGCTGATAACTAATTCCGGATATCTCATCTTCAACATATGAATGGCTACTGTCTAGCATCCGAAGGTTAGCTAGCGCCGTTTTAGCATCTTCATATCGACCCTTGATCATATGGTATCTTGGTGTTTCGGGGATAGTAAAAGATAGGACAAGGAATAGACTGAGGCCACATTAGCAAATGACTCAATTCAAGTAATTTCCTGGTGCATCATACGTCGCAAATCCGATATGCGCAAACTGAGGCGCTCTCCATTGCCAGCCAGACTCATCGGAGAGATTAACAGAAGCTCGCCAGTTACTGAAGAATGCAATAGTAGCACCCAGATAAACGGACCCGGCAAAGATGTTTGTGAGCATACCACGCACGGACTTTGGGGCAATTTCGGCGATGTACATAGGCCCGACAACTGTAGTCATGCCAATCCCCAGGCCTGCGATGAATCTACCCGCGAGAACCTGACCAAGGCTACCTTGGCTGGCCACAACAATGATGAAGCCGACAAGCCACAGAAAACTCAGAATGCGAAGTGTTTGTACACGACCGAGTTTGTCACAAATCAGGAAGGCAAGCAATGCACCAACTATGCTGCCAAGTTGCACCATGCTAGTTATGTTTGAGAGGATACTGGCTTGATGGTTTTGAGACCCATCCTCGAGATGAAACTCATCCTTGAAGCTTTGTAAGCTGACCATGCCGCCAACAAGCCCTTCATCAAGACCACGGCTGGCACCAAGGAAACCTGTTTTGCTGGTAAGAAAGTTGGTTCCAACAAGGTAAGCAGGGAATGTCATACCGAAAACCGCAGCACTCCAGAAAAGCCTCCGGTTCAAAGCCTGATGAGGCGTCTCTTGTAGTCTTTGCGGCTTCAATGATCTAAGGCCCATTACGAACGTTGAAGTATCTATCTATTAGGACTCTTTGGCCGGGAGGAGAAGGAACTGCCAGGGGAGTACGAAGGGAGCCTTTGGCCTTTTGTACTGGCATCTATGGTGCAGGGGAACTGGTTTATCAATAGTCGCCATTACCCGGTTCATTGATGGTGGAAACCTAGGGATATGTTGAAGTGGGGCTTGTGTATACAGCTGGGGTAACCATAATGAGGGGAAATCTAATGTCCCACACATTAGTGTCGCTTAGAAGCAAGCCAAGGAATAACTTCGGTCAACTTCCGAACCCGGGGTTTGGCCTCGAGGCCCTCCCCTGCGCAGGTGAAACGAATGTTCAAAGTAAAGTACTAGGAGTATCTGACAAAGATGAAAGACATGTAGGAACTCGCACATACAGATTTCAGATCTTAGGGTATAAAATGATGAAGTATCCTAATTCAGTGGTTGGAATTAGGTCACGTATATCATGTAATTTGATCTAGTGTCAACCATGGGGCTACTTTTGAACCTGAATCGAACCAACTTGGAATAAATTATCACAGGACCTCACCGCTTCTACTCTGCTTCTTTTGTAATGCAATTAGATACTAGTATGATATAATAAGCAAGTTGATAATAATATTGAAGGCAACATGTTTCAAAGGGTTTCCATGGCTGATGTAATTAGAGCTGTGTGTGAGGCGCGAAGCGTATATCCTGGGCCAAAGCTTGAAGAAGGCCATGCAGGAAGAGCCATGGTACCCTTATGCTACATAAGTGAGAGGAAATCTACAATCAGTAAACGGGAAATGGCGGGATTGACAGGGACAATAGGCTGAGTAGCTGGATATGGTTACTATGCGGACAGATGGACATTCCGGTCCGAGGCTGCCTTTTTTTATCACAGTAGCCTCATCTCCATAGTAGTGCGAGTTTTCGTGTTATAAAAAAGGATCCTTGAATCTTTAAGCCTCACACGGTGGCGACGAAGACCACCTATTCAGCTGAGCTAGGAACTTGCTTTGCCTTGTAAAATCGAACATTATTCCTTTTCCACATCAATGCCACGGCAAATAATTGGGCAACTGAAAATGAACCAGCAAGCCTCATTTGCATGTTGTAAGCCATTGCGTAAACCTCCCGAACATGAGTTTGAACGTTTGATGACAGCGACAAGATCGATTCGGTTGTTTCGTACAAGGCAGCTAGTTCTGAGGGTAGCAAAGTGGATGAAAGTCGACTCTGAATGTAGTGGTTAAGAATTGAGGCTGAAGCAGCGACACCCAGAACACCCCCAAGCGTTCTAAACTGTATACCCATGCCAACTGCCGCTGACTGATCATCCTGATCAACCACAAGCGGTGCGGCCATGTAGAAGGCGGCTACACTTAAGCCAACCCCTAGTCCGGCCAGAACGAGGTATCCGAACTGGCCAAGCCAAAGATGAGTCACCGGTCCCGCGCAAGAATAGAGAAAAAGACCCGAGACCTGACAAGCTACACCAGCAAGAATTATGTAGCAGAAAGGAATCGATAATCTTCCCGCAAGAATGGAGCAGGCTATAATGCCGATCGGGCAGCTGACCGAGAATGAAAGCAATTCAACACCGGCTCCGATCGGGGAACTTCCGTTGACGATCTGGAATCTTTGTGGAATATTGATAATGCAAACAAACAAAGGCAAGCCAGTGGTGAAAAATCCTCTAAATGTTCTGTATTAGTTCACATCAGGACTAGACGAGACAATAATCAAGAGTAACACATACAACGCAACTCCCATAAACACACGATTGCGTGCTAGCCGCCATGGAAACATCGGGATTATACCTATATCATGGCGGCAGATAAACCACTCCCAATAGATGAAGGCAATACAAGCAACGCCTGATATGACGAAGAATGCGACGACTAGCCCAGAGCCCCATGCATACTGGGAATTCCCCTCCTGGAGGGCAGCGATGATAAATGAACAGGAGGTCAAAGTCAAGAATGAGCCCAAAATATCGACGCGACGGAAGAAGTCTTTTGTAGCCAGCCAAAACTGTGACTCAAGACCGGCAGCATGATCTGGGCTGCTGTGCGGGAAGTGAATGGGAAGAGCAAATAAGATGAAAACCCAAGATATGATACCCGCGGGAACACTGTTATGATTAGACAGTTTCAAGGTCCCTTGGAATAAACATACGTACTTGTAAAGAAACACCCAGCGCCAACTGCCATTATTGGCAATAGCACCACCCAGCAGTGGACCGAGGACAAGGCCCAATGACGAGATGCCACCAGCCAGTGAACTGACCTTGTCGAAGTGCTTATAAGGCACAATCCGAACAAATGAGAAAAGCGTCAAAGAGTAGACGCCGGCACCCCCGAGTCCCTGAAAAGCTCGGAAAATGATACTTGATATCGAAAGTCTTAGTTGAGGGGATGTTTCGGATTCAAGAGTAACTTACAGTTGATTGAGTGTCTGAGATGCTGCACAGCCGGCGGAGAAAACAACAAAAAGAAAGAGAGATGCGAGTACGGCAGTTTTGACGCCTAATATGGTACTACAATTCGACCAAACTATCAGGAATCCTGCTCATAAATGTGTCAGTCTCAAGAAGTTGGTGATACCGAAATTGAGTCATGATTGTGCTCCAAACCTGTATATGTAAGTAGGTAAGCTGTGATGATCCAGCTGCTTTGATTTGAATGCCCAAGATCATTACTAATCGTGACAAGTGAAGTGCTAACGATGGTTGCTTCAAGGCAAGTTAGGAAAAGAGCCAATCCGAGACTGAAGGGTGATATAAATTAATTTGGACCCGCAGGAATTATGCTGGTGCGGTTTTACTTACCCTATTCCACCAAGGTATAGGCGAGCCCCGTGCAATGTACTACCCCATTCAACGGGGGGTTTGGCCTTTTCCGTCTTCATATCAGAGGATACGACAAGATCCAGCAGTAGGAAGAGGATAACAGAGTGACTTTCCCAGAGTGCAGTTGGTAATAAAGAAACTCGCGTGGGGATGTAGCAGATAGCTAGCTCGTCAGTTGCGACGGAGATGACGATTTATGTAGCTAGTCGAATATCCCCACCAATGCATTTGTCGTAAATTACAGTACCAATTTCAGTAATAATACCGATTGAACAAATTATTGGGACTTGCATACTCCGTATAGTCCTTGCAGGTTGTTCCCTCCCTAGTCGATATGATAGATCTCCTCGTTCGCTATCAGACGGGCGGGTGCGTGCAACCTCCTTTGTCCCCCGATTGCGCTAGACCAAATTAGATTGACCATCGCACACTAGCATCTCACGCTAGCGTTTCTCGTCGATGACACGATCGGCGGGACGCGTAGCCGTAGATCGCGATTAGAAAACTTTATTGGAAACATGTAACAAGCATGGGCTTGCCCAAAGAACGTGATGCGGCTAGAGGATAAACCAGGATTTGCAGTCAAAATATGCAACAGTATTTAAACAATTGCAACGCGATCTTGAAATATGTGGATTTTTCCAGCTGCCTGGCGATGTAGCCGGCCGTCCTCGGCTTCTTTCTATGCGAAAATCATAATGTTAGCGTAATATGCAGTGGCAACCCCGAGCGGGTCATTGACGTGGCCGTCCTAGCGGATAAGAGACAACAAAGACCACGAGACTGAGTCCTGCGAGGGGTTGACCAAGGGCCGCCCTGGTATCTCTTTGACTAGTGCTTTTTACAGTGGATGGCGTACCAGATTCTCAAAGCCCGCAACTATACGCATTGGGGCTTCCTCACATGTGGACTCAAATATGAGTTCACTCTGTACTAAGGTATTCGTGCCTAATTCAGTACTCCCACGAACGCGAAAGGTAACTCCTAGGTGACTCTGCATATTTAGATTTGGAATAACTCGCAAAAAATGCTAGGAGCCTTAGGAAATTTTGAGGAAATATCTCTCGCGGAAAAGTGTTAGTTTCATAGAATAGCATAACTACTACCGGTATATATGAGGCTTATGACGTTGCTTGACCTCCACTACTGCTCTTTTAGTTTCTAGTATGATGCATACAGGTCTGCATGGCCATCCACGCATGTCTCTCCCTCGCGACTTGCGTTTGTGATTCCCACAAAAAGTCTAACTGATCTAGGATCTGGAGTATGCGATAGTTTGTGCCCCTCGTTTTATCTTCAATAGTATCCAAAAATACCTAGGTAGTGGCCGAACTGCCCCCGAACATTGGAACTTGATGGAAAGTATTGGAGGCAAGGATGAGTCCGGAAATTAGTTTCAATATTGGGATCTGTTTATTCTGAATACGAAACATAGCCACGAACGCAAGATATAGAGCCATGTTTTTTCGGTTTGCCATTCGGTTGATTGCATTTTCATGGATTGGTGCTGGACAAGCGGGTCAAGCCAATTAAATCTATGACCCAAAAGGTCGGAGCCTTATGAGGGTCCCTCCCTAGCATAGACTCAAGTATTATAGGCCAAGTTGAAGGTTTACACTACTCCGAGTGTGCTCCGTATGGGTCGTCAAGCTAGTGTTTGCTTGTGAGTACTAGACAGAGCCCTCCCAGCTAGGGGGTGTATCGGTTTCGATAGAATTTACCGATGGTTGAGCAACCATCCTATTTCAAAGCCCTCATTTCCGCAGCATGGATGTATATAAGCATGACTCACCATCCCTCGAAAATTCGACGGAAACTTATTTTACTTTCGTATCCCAAACACTTCTTTCACCTAAATTTGCCAGATCAAGGAGCTCTCGATTATCACGAGAGAGATTAAAAAATGTCTTTCCACACCATCGAGAGGAATGAATCAAGCAAGCCTATAACGAGTGAAGTTGTCCCCAAGTCTTTCGATAGGACTTCGACGAAGCACCCAAGTCCTGCGACAGATTGTGGTGAGTCCACCATGAATGGGATATTACCACAGGGGGTTATCAGCCCTGTGCCTATCGCAATATGTGGAATGTCGGTTCGCCTACCTGGGGGAATCCATGCACCTCAAGACTTATGGGAATTTCTTCTCTCTAAAAGTGACGCACGTGGCCCTGTTCCGAAGTCAAGATACAATGCATCTGCCTACTTTTCTGAAACGACCAAACCTGGCAGTGTTAAAACCCAACAGGGTTACTTTCTGGATGAGAGCATTGATCTTTCCACGGTGGATACTTCCTTCTTCCATATGGGAAAGGCCGAGGTTGAGAGAACAGATCCTCATCAGCGTCAGATGTTAGAAGTCGTCCGGGAGTGTATTGAAGATGCCGGTGAAACCAAGTGGAAAGGTCGACCAATTGGTTGTTACATGGGCAGCTTCGGAGAGGATTGGACAGAGATGTTTGCAAAAGAAGATCAGCAGTATGGCCTGCACCGAGTCAGCGGCTATGGTGATTTTGTTTTAGCCAATCGAGTCTCGTATGAAATGGACTTCACTGGGCCAAGGTTAGTTATTAATTGTCTGATCATTTTACCTAAAAATCACTAATAACACTAAAACTAGCATGGTGATCCGTACAGCATGCTCGTCATCACTTGTGGCTCTACACGAGGCATGCGTGGCAATCGGGAGAGGTGATTGTGAATCCGCGGTAGTTGGGGGCGCCAACTTGATACTTGGGCCAGGTATGACCGCCGCCATGTCCGAACAAGGTGTTTTGTCACCAGATGGGTCATGTAACACATTTTCCGCCGACGCGAATGGCTATGCTAGAGGAGAGGCCGTTTCAGCAGTTTTCATCAAACCACTTGCTGCTGCTATTCAAGATGGAAACCCAATTCGAGCCGTTATTCGAGGCACTGCCTCCAACAGCGATGGGAAAGGAAGCGGTGGCATGCAAGCCCCGAATGATGTCGCTCAGGAAGCAATGATCCGGCGAGCATACAAGCTGGCGGGGATCACAGATTATTCTCAGACAGCATTTGTCGAATGCCATGGAACAGGGACTTCAATTGGGGATCCGACAGAAGCGAGAGCAGTTGGGCGTGTCTTCGGCCCACACGGAGGCATCCAGATAGGATCTGTCAAACCTAATCTTGGACATTCCGAAGGTGCTTCTGGTCTGACATCCGTTATAAAGTCTGTCTTAGCACTGGAAAACAGTATTATCCCGCCAAACATCAAGTTCAGCCAGCCAAATCCTGACATCCCGTGGGATGAGTGCAAGCTCTCCGTCCCCACAGAGCCATCACCTTGGCCAAAGTCTCGGGGCGAGCGTATCAGCATCAACTCTTTCGGAATTGGAGGCACTAATGCACATATAATTCTTGACTCCGCAAAAAGCATTGGTATTGCAGGTGCTCGAGACAGACCTCTGACGTCACCACAACTACTTCTTTTGTCCGGCACCAACGTTGACGCGGTGAAGAGGAGCATTGCACTCTACAAGGACTACGTGCTAAAAAATCCTTTTAAGGTACATGATCTCGCATTCACATTGGCTAGGAGAAGAGAACATCTATCACATCGGGCGTATGCAGTGGTAAATTTATTCGGTGGCGTGACAGCATCGGTGCCTTTCAAATCTTCCAGATCCCCTCAAATCGCAATGATATTTACCGGCCAAGGGGCTCAGTGGCCTGAAATGGGCCGCTGTCTCATTTTAGATCACAAATTTCCAAGATTTCGGAGGACTATTGAGTCTCTCGACCGTCATCTTCAAGCCATATCCCCGAACCTATCATGGTCCATCGAGGAAGAATTGCAGAAGCCTGCGAAACATAGCAGACTTCATTCAGCTGAGCTATCTCAACCTATCTGCACCGCAATTCAAATTGCTCTTGTTGACACCATGGCATCCCTCGATATCCATGCCTCAGCTGTTGTCGGTCATTCCAGTGGCGAGATTGCTGCGGCATATGCCGCTGGTGCCCTTGAGGCAAATGATGCGATGGAGATAGCATTTTACCGCGGGCAGGTTACGCTAATGCAGACCAAGTCTGGTTCGATGGCAGCGGTGGGCATGGGATATAATGGTATACAAGATCATCTACGGCCAGGTGTCACTGTTGCATGTCAGAATTCTCCCAGAAGCATTACCATCTCCGGAGATACGGACGCAGTCGAGGCAACAATTTCCAATATCAAAAACGCGCACCCTGACATTTTGGCAAGAAAGTTGAAAGTTAATAAGGCATATCACTCTCCACACATGGCTGAGATTGGTTCTTCCTACCATAGTCTCATTAAAAGACTATCCTGCGGACCCCCAAAGAAACTGTTTTTCAGCAGCGTTGAGGGCGGCAAGCTAATTCAGGACGCGACGCTCGGCCCCGAATACTGGCAGAGAAACCTCGAGTCGCCAGTTCTCTTTCACGCAGCCGTGTCATCCCTCCTAAAGCATCAAGTCTCTGAGAACCTGATCCTTATTGAGGTCGGCCCACATGCGGCTCTCGAGGGTCCCTTGCGACAGATCCAAGCAGAAAGTTCAAACACTTCAGCCTATGCTTCGGCCCTCCTTCGAGGTCAGAATGATGTGGAAAGTCTTTTGGCGATGATTGGCAAAGTCCATGCTCTTGGCTATTCCGTCGATCTGGAAGAGACTGTGTCCGAAGGCCTCACTCTGCCCGACCTCCCAAGGTATCCTTGGGACCATACTCAAAGCTTCTGGTATGAGTCAAGACTGACTAAGGAATGGAGACATAGGCGATACAAGCACCATGACCTTTTAGGTGTTAGAGTCGCAGCAAGCACCGAATTTGATGTACTTTTCCGCAACCTTTTCCATCTTGAAAATGCACCATGGATGCGTGACCACAAGGTAGGCGGTGACATTGTGTTTCCATTTGCGGGCTATGCAGAGATGATAGGAGAAGCACTATCTCAACTGTCAGGTCTCTCTGATGGATTTCGCTTGCGTCATGTTGTCATTAGCACCGCTCTTGTTCTGAAAGAAAATCATCCAACGGAGATAATGACAACTATTCGTCGTCGCCGTTTGACCCACAATATTGACAGTGAATGGTGGGAATTTACCATTTCCTCTTATAATGGATCCACATGGACAAAACATTGTTTTGGGGAAGCTCGATCACAAGTCGAAGAGTTAATCGGTGGCGAGGAATCAACCTGCCTAGTACGGAAGGTCGCAACTCGTCGCTGCTATGATGCCATGGCAAGGGCTGGCCTCAACTACGGTCCCGCGTTCCAACGGCTAGATCATGTCCGCGCCGACACAGCTAGCCAGGTGGCCACGTCAAAGGTTACGAACAGGCAAACTGATAGCAAATATTATCGACTACACCCCTCGATCATTGATGCCTCATTGCAGTTACTCAGCGTTGCGGCTACGAAAGGCTATGTGAATGCCACGGGAAAAATGATGGTTCCAACAAGCATCGAGGACATTTGCATCTTCCGTTGTCATGAGGATCTTCAAATCCGAGCATGTGCAAACTACTCACCAAGCGGCTGCATATTGGGGTCTGGGGAGGGTGTGACCAGTGAAGGAAAGGTTGTCCTCCAAGCATCTGGCATAAAACTATCTTCTGTCGATGATAGTGTCACGGAGGAAATCCCAAGCGGCTTCTCTCGGGCAAAATGGGCACCACATATCGACTTTCTCGATGTGCAGTCATTGATAAAGCCATCAGCTGACCACAGCATGCAAATTCGCACATTGACAGAGCTATCGCATATTTGCATGATTTACACAAAACGTGTACTCATGAATCTCGAAAGCCCTCTTTGTCACTTGAAAAGATATCGTTCGTGGGTTGTTCGCCAACTTGAAATCTCTGATCTTCAACACCTCGATTGTCTAGATAATGATTCAATCAGACAAAGAGTCCGACACATTGTTGCCGAGCTATCAGAAACAAGTGTCAAAGGCCCTGCCATTGCTATTCAAAAAGTCTTTGACCACATTGAGAAGATCTTTGTTGGAGCTGTTGATGGTCTCGACTTGCTTGTTTCTGAAAACACTCTGGTCGATCTTTATGCCCTAGTAGATCAATGTGATGAGTCACAATTCTTTGAACATCTCATTCACACAAGACCAAATCTTCGTGTCCTTGAGATCGGCGCTGGAACGGGGGGATCCACTGCGAATATACTCAAGCTGCTGACCCCTGGAAATCGGAGCCATTACTCGAAGTATACTTTCACTGACATCTCGTCCGGCTTCCTCTCTGCCGCAAAAGAGCGTTTTGCAATGTATGCAAACATTGAGTACGCAACCCTAGATATCAGCCAAGATCCCTGTGATCAAGGGTTCCAAAATTCCGAGTACGACCTCATCGTCGCAACCAATGTGATACACGCAACCCCGTCTCTGAATGAAGCCTTGCGCAATGTGCGAACATTGCTTGCCCCAAATGGTCGTTTGCTGTTGCACGAACTCACGCCAAGCTCGAAATGGGTCAACTATATATGGGGAATACTACCTGGCTGGTGGTATGGGGAGGGGGATTCCCGAGTTCATGAACCCTATGTTGATCTCAAGCGATGGGAATCAGAACTACTGGCTGCCGGGTTCCGTTGCCCTGATGCGGCGGTTCTCGACTCCCCGGAACCGTATCAAGTTGGATCGGCAATCGTAGCCAGACCAGCGCTCGAAGTCGCTCCGATCAGACGGGTCACTCTTCTCACGCTGTCTAGGTCGAAGAATGTCGATCTCCTAACACAAGGTCTCGAGCATAGGGGTTATACTGTTTACCCTCGTGGCCTGTATGAAATGCCTCTACCCCCTGGGCAAGACGTTATTGCGATGATTGATGATGAAGCCCCATTCTTTGAAGATCTTGATGAGGAAAGATTTGCTGGATTCAAAGCTTTGATTGAAAACCTGCAGGAGCGCGGACTTCTTTGGGTCACTGGCCTCTCCCAAATCCAATGTCGGGACCCGAAGTTTGCTCAAATTAACGGGACTGCGAGGTCATTGCGTTCAGAAATGTTAATAGATCTTGCTACATGTGAGGTCGACGACGTCCCTCTATCGATCGGCAAAATTATTGATGTTTTCGAGAGCTTCCAAGTTCGACACGAAGAGCAGTTTCTCAACCCCGAATTTGAGTACGCAATTGTGAGCAACACTGTTCATGTTGGGCGTTACCATTCTTTCCAAGCACAGGAAGAAATTCTGGTCCCAAGCGTTAGCGACAGTATATGCCTTCAGACCAGTAAAGTCGGTCGTCTGTCCGCCCTGCACTGGGCCGACCAAGAAATACACGCGCCGGGGGCGAGGGAAGTGGAAATTGACATCCACGCGACTGGCTTGAACTTCAAAGTAAGTTCTCACTGGTGGGATTTAAACTGGAAGATATCCATTGCTGATGTCGATTATAGGACGTTTTAGGTGCCATAGGAATTGTTGAAACCCAAGAAAATGGATTTGGCCTCGAGGCCTCTGGGATAGTTCGTCGCGTTGGTCAAAAAGTTCAAGATCTTAGGCCTGGGGACCGCGTGATGATTCTTTCTTCCTGTTCATTTGGAACCCGAGTTGTCGTCCCGGAGGACGTCTGTGAAAGGATTCCTGGGGGTCTCAGTTTCGAGGATGCCGCCACTATGCCTTGTGTGTTTGCCACAGCTCTGTACTCCATATTTGATGTCGGGAATTTGCAAAAGGGTCAGGTATGTCAATGAACAACCAAATCGTATGAATGGAGTTAACATTAACGATATCTTTGTAGTCTATCCTTATACACAGCGCATGTGGTGGAGTTGGAATTGCCACGATTCAACTGGCGCAGATGATTGGTGCAGAAATATTCACTACAGTTGGAAGCGATGAGAAGGTGAAGTTTCTAATGCAAAATTTCGGATTGCCACGCAACAGGATTTTCACTTCGCGCGATACGTCTTTCGTTAATGACATCATGCGAGAAACAAATGGCGATGGTGTCGACTTAGCGCTCAATTCGCTATCAGGGGAATTGTTGCATGCAACATGGACTTGCGTTGCGGAATTCGGGAAGATGATCGAGATAAGCAAACGAGACTTAATGGGGTCCGCAAAGCTTGATATGACGCCTTTTCTTGCCAATAGAAGCTATTGCTGCGTTGACCTAGACCAAATTTGTCGAAAGCGATCGAGAATCACAAAGAAGTGAGTCTGCATACCTGGCGATGAAGACGTGCACAATAACTGACAAAAGTGAAAAGACTACTCAGAGAGATCGTCCATCTAGTTAAAGAA
The DNA here is from genome assembly GCA_031761475.1 of Penicillium pancosmium. NCBI lineage: Eukaryota > Fungi > Ascomycota > Eurotiomycetes > Eurotiales > Aspergillaceae > Penicillium > Penicillium pancosmium. Next base: position 8,537 of record JAVMSB010000059.1, on the reverse strand, counting down.
CGTTACATCCACCCAATAAGGCCCATCAAAAAGTTCCCTGCCAATGCGATACTCGATGCGTTCCGCTACATGCAACAAGGTGTGCATCTAGGCAAGATCGTTGTATCAATCCGAGACAAGAAGGGTGAACTAGGTCTTGTTGACGATATCCGGCACCGGAGAGCAGATATCCAATTTGATGAATCTGGCGCATTTCTACTTGTTGGGGGCCTTGGGGGCCTAGGTCGCTCTGTATCAACATGGATGATGGAGCGGGGAGCGCGGCACTTTATCTACCTCTCTCCAACGGCTGGGACAAAGAAGCACCACCATGACTTTAGTGAAGAGCTTATGAGCATGGGGTGTCGAGTTTCATTTATTCAAGGCAGTGTTTCAAATCTCAAGGACGTCATTAAAGCCGTTGCGCGGTCTGAAGGCCGGCTGAAAGGTATATTGCAAATGTCCATGGCGCTTGGCAATCAAACATTTCCTCGGATGACACTACACGAATGGAATACGGCTGTTGATCCAAAAGTTCGAGGGACTTGGAACTTGCATCACGCGTCTACCTCTGCTCAGGCAGAACTTGACTTCTTCGTTCTATTCAGCTCGATTTCCGGAATATGTGGGCAGCCTGGCCAGACCAATTATGCCGGTGCAAACACCTTCTTGGATGCTTTCGCACAATATCGGTTAAGCCTCGGACTTCCAGCTTGTGCAATAGAAATTGGTGCCGTGGAAGAGGTCGGCTTTCTCGCGGAGCATGAGGATATCAAGGAAAAACTTCAGGCCGCTGGTGCCTTGCCTGCTCCAATCTCGGAATCAGAACTCCTTCTTGGCTTAGAACTGGCAATGAAATCCAAAACGTCAAGGTCCCCAAATACCGCCAACAACATTTGCCTTGGGCTCCGAACTAATATACCTCTCCATGATCCCAAAAATCGCTTGATCTGGAGGAAGGATGTTCGAATGGCCATATTCCACAATACCGGTGCCTATGAGGTATCGTCGGTGGGATCTATCAATGACGGTCTCAAATCATTTATCGTGGCAGCCAAGTCAGACCCAGCTCTTCTGGTTGAGAGCCAGTCCGCTCATTTCCTTGCCTCTGAGATTGGAAAAAAGGTATTCAGTCTCCTGCTGAAGCCGGAAGAAGATCTAGTAACTTGGTGTTCCCTTTCCGAGTTGGGCATGGATTCCCTTGTGGCAATAGAAGTCAGACAATGGTGGAAGACGATTTTCGAGTTTGATATCAGCGTATTGGAGATGCTGGCGATGGGAACTCTCGATGCCCTTGGCGACTATGCAGCTAAAGGAATGCTTCATTTGTTCCATAACATAGGAAGATGAATCGTTTAGATCAAATTTATGACTGATTCATTTCTTGAAATGGATACTATACCAACATCTTGCAATAATCGCAGAATGTGATGGCAGAATAGGGATATTGCAGTACTACTATCCATAGACTCGCTCTCGACCACACCTGGGCACTGTCAGTGGCACTAGCAGGTGGATAATTGCAAGACGGGGATCCCAATTATCAGGCTATCCTTGTCGCGCCGGATGCCCATATATCAAGTTCAACATAACCACCGGTTTTGCCTAGGGTCTTGGCTTCAAGTTTGGTAGTATACAGCAGTAACGTTACCCGACCTACCACCTAGGTACGCTCCCTACCCTATAATTACATAGCAGACACCTAGACTATACCTGGTTACACAAGTCTTTAGCAGAACGTGTTTCAGATGGCTAGACGGCTTTTATGATCGTGTCGAGTTAAACCTCATTTATGTAGTTAGGTTATGCATAGACTAGTAATTTGGATCTGATTTATCCAATCTATGAAGATGATCCTGGGGAAGTAAGCCTGACATATGATTGGCCATAGCAACCTGTTCATAATGTGCATCTGCTGCTTCTATTTCGGGAAATTCCTAAAGTTCGTCTTTCTTGTTGAAGAAAGAGGGGCAGCCGGTGAGTGGATTCATGCAGTGAGATCACTCGCTGCAGAGTACTGACCCATCGCGGCACTAGTCCCCGCGTCGGCAATTACACGTCCGTCTCGCATTGGCCGAGCGCCAACAAAGAGCCCAGACTTCCCTGGTCATCCACAAAAGCATGAGTCAGCTTACCATAGCTGGATCATGGAAATAATTATGTTCCGCTGATGATTTATATTAGTTGGGCGCCCGGCACGTCGCGGCTGTACGGGAATGCATCAGATACAAAAAACAACATTATTCAAGTAAGCGTTGAAGTCACCATATTGGTAGATTCAATGTAGCATTCAAAAAAGGGCCCAAGCACAAAGTGAAACTTAGCTGCAGCGGAATTTCGGAGAAGCAAAAAAGGAAAACACTTAGTTCTCCCTATTCTACTACTCTGGTCATAGTGCGCGCTTTATAATTCTGCCCTTATCTCAACCCAGTTAGTACCTCAGGGGTCTTTCGGGCAAGACTTGCCTAATTGACAGTGTCACGGCACAAACACTATTTCAGAAAGTGCTCGGTACTACTATCAGGGTAGTAAATAAAGCGTCTTACTGTTTCTTGACTAGGGAAAGCTAGACCGAGCGGAAGTCTGGGGGAGATTATGTGGGGTTACTATCGCTGTGAAGATACCTTAATTTGAAAAGAGACTGGGCAAAAACACATAAATAGATGCGCGACCCAGGTTATGGTATTATAAAAAAACACCGGGCCAAAAACAAACTTTTGAGGCGTCAATGACAACTGCGATGAAATCCCTCGCTGGTGCGGTACTTCTTGCCAGCAGCGCCCTGGCTTGGCTTCCTCAGGATCAAGACCTCGCTGCATTTAACATCTCTCGCTATGAGACACTTGAAAAGCGCTTTAAACCGGCCTTGCCCAATGGCGTGAACAAGATTCGTGGTGTAAATTTTGGAGGTAGGTTATGAATACCCTGAATATCTAAAGGGGCAACAAGTAACCACAAGACTTTAGGATGGCTCATCTGCGAGCCTTGGATGATGAGCAACGAGTGGAACAATGTCATGGGCTGCAACGGCGCTGGGAGTGAGTTTGATTGCATGAGAAACCAGTACTCTGGAAGCAATCGTGAGAATGGCAACACCAAATTTGCAAACCATTGGAGAGATTGGATCAATCCGGCCACAGTCCAGTCCGTTCATGATGTCGGTCTCAATACCATCCGTATCCCCATCGGCTACTGGTCATATGTCGACATCGTGGATAAAGCAAGCGAGCCTTTTGCCGACGGCAGTCGCATGTTACCATACCTCGACGCAGTCGTCGGAAAGGCCGCCGACCTGGGCCTTTATGTCATTATCGACTTTCACGGCGCCCCTGGCGGCCAGCAGCAGGATGCCTTCACCGGCCAACTGAACGTCCCCGCCGGTTTCTATAATTCCTACAATTTCGGTCGCGCTGAGAAGTGGCTCTCCTGGATGACGAATCGCATTCACACCAACAACGCCTATCGGTCCGTCGGTATGATCGAGGTCCTCAACGAGCCTGTTTCCCGCCACGACGCAGGCGGTCGGTACCCGGCTCCAGGCGAGGACCCTGGCCTGGTGCAAGACTACTATCCCAACGCCCTCAAGGCCGTGCGAGATGCCGAGGCGTCTCTGGGTGTGGCTAGTGACAAGAAGTTGCACGTTCAGTTCATGTCAAGCAAGTGGGATTCTGGCGATGCGCGTAGCAACGCACAAGTGAAGAATGACCCTATGACTGCATACGATGACCACAACTACATTGGTTTTGCTTTGAGCGGGACGAGTGATCAGGGGGCGCTTATGAATAGTGCGTGCTCCGATAGCCGTGTTGTAAGTGGTCAAGACTTTACAATTACCGGCGAGTGGAGCATGACTTCTGGCGCCGACTGGCATGATGCTAGCTTCTTCAAGAAGTGGTTCACTGCTCAACAACAGCTGTATGAAAAGCCTGGAATGGCCGGGTGGGTGTACTGGACTTGGAAGACGGAGTTGAATGATCCTCGCTGGACGTATTCTTATGCTACTTCTCTCGGATATGTCCCGACTACTGCAGCTGGACTGGAAAGTAATGTATACCAACAGGTCTGTTAGTGTTGACTCTGCCCGTCTGCCTTATTGCCAGGCCTCCTGTAAAATTGGCCTAAGCAATCATCTCAGAAAATGTTATTTATGTAGCTAGGTTATAGGGATACTAAGGCTCAAAGAAAATAGAGCGGTCATATAAAGTTTGATTATTGAAGAGTGAAAGAGAACCGTAAAAGGTATTACAAAATAGATTGATTTTATGTAATTTTCTATAACCAGATATTCTAGAGAGCATATACTAGGATCAGACTAATACTAAACTATCTTAATTTCAAAATTGAAAAGGTAAAGTTCTAAGTTATACTCTCTTCTTTCTATCTTTTCTTTTTGTAACTCTGATATATTTTTTATAGCTACCATCTTGGGCCATAAGTTTGAAGACACCGCCTAATCGGGTAATTCTGCCATTTAACCCACCTTACATTCAAAAATATATACAGTCAACTCCCGCTTATGGCACACCCTGCTATCCAACGGAATTAGTGTGCTATAAGTGAATTGTGCTAGAAGTGATCTGGTGACTAATATTTCTATAATTATCGACATTATTACTTCCGCTTTAAGAGCCATTTCTCTTCTAGTGTCTTCTGTTCCCTCCTATCCACCTGTAGTCTAGTAAATATACCTATAAGGCTCTCTATCTGACGAATATTTTCCTTAGTAGTACCCTTTTGGTACTATGCCTATAGAAGTGTATCCTTTATACTATAAATAACTGCTGTACTAGATAGTAAGTCTGGTAGAGGCCCGAATCTATATTTATTATCCTTATTATTGTAACGGGCCCAGGCCCGAAGAGATATCACGTGATGTTACGTGACCTTTTCCTGCAGGAAACCAATGTCCCGGGCTATCGCGCGCAGCACGTGACCTTTCCCCCGGGTAAACAAGACGAACGACGCGCAGATAGCTTCGTCTCCTTAAGATTATTGTAAACAGCATGTAGGCCTAGCCCCAATTGAACAGTTGTCGCTACAGCCCTTCACAAGAGGAGTATCTTTAAGTACGTATAAATGTATAGAGAAGTTATTAAGCAAAAGCAATACTCGTCTTTGCTTACCAATATACTATAATAGTAAATCGTACCCGATCTATATAATAGTAGAGATAAATAACTTAGTATCCTTTAACTTTGTTCTTAAAGTTTCTCTCAGAATTAGTCTCTATCTATTCTTTGTATCAGTTATTCTATCTATTATTCTATCTAATGTAATGGGGAATTCCGCTCTCAACATCGGTATCCTAGAGTCATGTGACCAAGGCCTCAGCAACAAGGCTATCTTTTGTTTCGTGAGATTAAGTAGCGTTCGTTCGATAGTATCAATAACAAGAGGCATGTTCCCCCTTATGAAAATGTTCTACTGAGGCTGCTGAGGTTGCGGTATCGATATACTGCGTATGAAAGGTTCCGTTATTGCTTGTTCGATCATCTCTCTATAGCGTCACGCTTTGCTCATCTCGTTCCTGCACTCTGCGAGTGTGGTGGTTTTGTCTCTTCGCGATCGACCCGTCTGCTTGACAGACTGCCAGCGAGCATTCCCATCTTACACTAATTACTATTTAAGATTAGACCTGTGCAAACCCTAGGCATGCCCATATGGGCATGCCTATGGGCGTATCTGGGCGTACCCATTGGCAAACCCGCCCATAAGTGGAAATAGTAATATTATATGATTTGCATAAATTATGAAGATTTAGGCTTTTTCGGCTGTATGCTCTTCAAGCACAAATTTGGACCTTTCTCAAGCCCAGTCGACGGGCTGGAATTTGAAATGTTCGTAATTGTGGACACAGGTTTTCATCCCGCCAAGGAACAGCCTTTCGGGGTCTTGGCCAGGCTGCATGGGCGTACGAATATCCTGTGATCTGACATTATACTTCATCCAAGGATGTATTGTAATAGTCCTGTAATTATACATCGAATCCTCTAGAACTCCTTGGTAACTTAGTCAGAGAACCACTAGCTTAGAGACTGATAATGTATTTCCATAAATGAAGATTTTATACCTCTTGTTGTCTGGATGGAGTGAATGAGCCTTGTAGATGATATAACGGACATCTTCAAGTCCTCTTTACAACTCAAATTTTTGCCAGTCCACTACAGTGGGTGCTCAAACCCCACTGCATGAAGATCATTACTGCAATACTAGTTATAGAGTGGATCTATGTGACCCAAGGGGCCAACAAAAGTTATGTATAGTAGTCTACTGGGAAAATATCTCAAGGTCCACCCATTCAATCAGAGATGGGGCTTTTTTCGCTTTCAGGAGGTGAATGCGGCTCTTGGAAAAGCAAAGACCAACAAACAGCTTTCAATCATCTTTATATGGTATCATTGGTCAATTGATGTAAGGATGAATGGCCCGCTTCTTAGGCTATATCTTTAATTATCTGCTAAGTGAAATAGTTTTTTAAAAATTTACCCTGGCTTCATGATTCACTGCTTGAAGACACGTGTGCAAAGGAGATTTCAGCTGAATGGTTTGTTTCCAAGGTGGCTCAGACGGATTTCCAACGAGCTGCATGTTTCATCCTGCGGTGTTGCGTTGTGGTATCTGCCAAGCCGCTTGATGCTTGGCAAGAGAAGCATAATACGCCAACCAGGTAATTATGTGCTAGACCCAAGTTATGCTCTCTGGCTCGCTCCGTCTTTTAGAATCATATAAAGCTTCCTTATGGTCAGTCGCATAATCGACTACCTTCATATCCTCCATCTTCCACATGCTCTTCTTACGGTATGTATGCCTCTGTGTCTGCTATCAAGCGATCGTCGGAAATACTAGGCATGTGGGGACTCTAACTTGGCCTATGTGGGCATATGCCCAACGAGGCTAGAACTGCGATATCTGCCCACACGTATAAAACGTACATTTTAGCCCCAATCGTGCGGGTATGCCCCATAATAACAAGCCACTCATAAATATGTTACGGGCGTATATCCTTTTGGCCCCCTTTCCATAGAGATAGGATTTCTCCTCTTCGTGCGACAAACAAAGTACCAACGTTGTATATTAGTGGGCTTTCCATGCAGAGACGGTTCAGCTGGCCCCTGGTTCATGGGCTTCCATGATTCAAAAGGAAAGATCTACATTAGGGCACTACTGTTGACCTCATAACGCAAGGCTTCATTCTGCTACTCATAAAAATCGAATATTTCAGAAATAGCCCTCTAGATCTAAAATATAAATATGAGGTCGTTCCTCAGCAATCCTCTCTTTTTTTCTTTTCATCTCTCTAAGGATTTCATTCATAAGACTTCAAGCTCCCACAGCCAAATTACAATGCGATTCTCCAGTCTTACTTTCCTCCTTGTGGCCGCTGGGACCTCTTTCGGTCTCGCTGCGCCTGCCGAGGCCGGTACCGACAACACCGCTTCCACTAATTCAGCTCAATGGACTTGCGACAACGGATGGGATGTTTGTGGCGTAAGTGACACTAATACCTCAATTTTTCAATCCCTCTCCCACACAACCCTATTAACTTAATGAATTTTAGGTGTGCAATGGCTCCTCCTGCAAGATCGCCGGGATCCAAAATGAGTGGGTTCCCCAAGTCTATCCAATATATAACCATAATGTGTCTTTACTAATGAACTATTCCAGTGCCTGTGAGGAAGGAAGCGTAAGAGCCATTCGACTCGCGAGAAACATGTAAAAATTTATAAAAACTGACAAGTCTGATATAGTGTGCCGGTCCTGAGGGTGGTGATGGCAAGCACTGCGGTTACAAAAACGGCGGCCCTAGGCAATGCCCTGGGTTTTAAGCCCATTTCTAACGACAAATTCGGCGGAGCTTTTCAGTGATTAGTTGGTACAGGACGTTTCTATTGGAAGATCTTCAGACCGTTCAACTTCAACATTGTCACGGTATCCATGTAACTAGCTGCAATCAGATATTTCCCGTCGTCCAGATTCTTAACCTTACTCGTTACCAGCCATTATATTCTATACTTTTAGATTCCCTCTAGCAAATTCCATCACTATCGATGTCTGCTTCAAATTTTGTAGGCCTGGAAAATATTAGTGAATGTTTCTCAAGTAGATGACCTAATATACTGAACAAGGCAATATATTCGACCGAGCGAGAGTGACAATCGATCGTACAGTATAATTCTGTCAAGAATTCATCGTTTACTGTATCGATGTTGGAGATGGATGACGCGTGCTGATAGTGTGTTGATGGTGTCTTGATGGTAAGGGTTAATGATATGTTGATGGTGCTGATGGTGATTGATGGGGACGGGACCAGTGAGTCTATGTGTTGATGTGCAATGCGGCGCGATTGCCGAGCGGTGAAGTGGTCACCGGTGCATCCCGTCATGGCACAGATCTTCGTTCCCTCACTAATAATTCAAAAGCTGATATACAGTGTGAAATGATGTTGTTCATCAGCTTCAATCTGGTAGTATTGAAATCAACTAGGTGATAAAATAAGCAAGGCAGGAACGCGTAGATACATATATGTTACCACCACCACCCTTTTTTTTTCTCCTTCT
>JAVMSB010000058.1:0-129190 GCA_031761475.1 Penicillium pancosmium | reverse complement strand
CTCCTCCTCCGAACCCGTCGTCCATGTGCCCTCGCCTCAAAAAGCGCCAGCGCATCAACGTTAATACTAGTCTCTTTCAAATTAACCTGAATACATCCAGGATGAATCGGTTATTGTGGTGACCCTTGCTTTGCAGTAGATCAATGGTGTTATATTATAAATATTATAAAAATAGACATGAGCGCATTGTAATAATGTCCATCAAACCACCTTTTGTATATCAGTGTGAGGGTCTCCAATCCCACCTTCACCCGATTTCTGGCTGGTGTCTAATGACCCAGCATGGTGAGCATTGCGCTCCTCAAATTGCATCCCGAACTCTGTAGTGATCATAATGCTTGTATCGCCGATTATATGCCCTTTACTATCATTGGAATCCCGAGCATTCGTGAGTTCCACCCAAGCCAAGTCTTCCTCCTCTCGCCCCGGCGGCTTGCGGTCTTTATATGAGATTGATTGATGGTCTGAGTAGGCTGCAACGTGCGATCTATTGGTCCCATATATAGCGTAGGCTTGATGGTTCTGGTCTTAGTAAGGAGTTGACGTCTTCTTGCTGGTGAGACCGAGGTGCTGGAGCATGCGTTCCATCAAGGGGCGAATGGGCGGAACGCAGCCCACGATGATGATAATCCAGGCCTCAGTGGAAGCCCAGATAAGGAGGTAGGATTGTGTGTCTGTGAAATTGATAGATAAGTCAGTTTGTGTGTGTACATAAAATTTATTCCAAGGGTAGCCACGTACAGGTAACATCGTCGGTCTCGGTCAGTGCTTTTAGTTCATAGCACTTCAGGGCGGAGCATACCGCAGCTCTGTATGTTGCCAGTGGTCAGCATGGGAATCGATGGCCAGATGCAAGATTGTTCAAAGACGAAGACACGCACACCCAACCAAGTCCCATCAGGATAGACAGAGCAATCTTGATTCGTAATTTCATTTGAAGCTTCCAGAAAAGATGGATCGGGTACGAAGCCAACACCGCGTCGGGGAGGACATTGAAACCTGAAGAAACGTGTGATTTTTGTTATTGATCGATTTTCGAAGTGCAAAGGGAGCATTTTGACAATGTAAGTAAAGTTACCCATATCTCGTCCGATTTTAAGGTACGTCATTCTAATGGGCCGAACTTCTGGGTTATTAACTGGAGCTGCATATTGGCTACGTTTTTATGGAGCTAGCAAGCCGCCTCCACATACCTCGTACTATTCGCCCAAGTTTATAGCCGGAGCTCGTCTCCCTCACGCTTGGATTTCTTTCCTAGGTCATTGTTCTCGAGTGAGACAAGCTGCATGCCCGTCGCCGCCATTTACGCCGGTTGACGTATCCTATGTGACTGAGTTGAACAAAGAACAGATCCGGGAATGCCAATGGAGTACCCTAGATCTCTGCGCACCGGATGCATTCAGTCTCAATCTGGGCACCGAGGATATTCAGGTAGTCTCTCATATTACCCATATTCAAGAGTGGTGTCGAGGAAAAGGCGTTGCTTTACATTTCTGGCGTCTTGGTACAGACTTCAACATACTGAGACAAGCTGGTTTTATACAGAGCTGAACAAGTCAGGGGTGCTCGTTCGGCCCGATCAACATATCATGATGAGAGTCACTGAAGAGACGACCGGGGACAACCTGATCGCCATGTTGGGCAACCATATTGGAAAATAAAGACGCTTGGTAGATTACTTGTAATTCTCATAATGCAGAGTTTTTTGGAGGGAGTCATAGTAATACTAATAACCATCTAGAAACAAGTAGTAGTATGATCAGCGAGTACTCGAAGTCCATGATTCCAAGAGAACGATTTAAATATTCTCAGTTATGCTTGGAAACAACTTGGTTATATGTACAAATTAATAACCAATTGTTTATTGCCCATGTATTTGAGGCCAGTAGTGGCAATACTAGTAATAGTAGTACTGTATCGAAAAATGTGTCATTTTGCCAGCGGGTATAGCTTTCAGGAGAGTCAAGACTGGTAATCCGCAAAACCTGGAACTTTGGCGCAGAAGTGTAGCGTAACCACATTATGATAACTTATCTGCTGTAATACAACGAGAAACACCTCTATCTATTTAGAGAACAAAAAGTGGCACTCGGTGAGTGTTAAATGGAATAGGAACATCGCCTCGGATTTCAATTACGGTCACGTGGCTTGGTGTCATTTGCAGGCCGTGCGCCCTTAATCTTCACATTTACCAACTTCACCGAGATCATCGGAGTTCACCATTCTGTGATGTCAGCTAACTCTGCACCTGACTCCTCACGGATCGACTCCACATTGCCCCCTGGACCTGCACGACAACGCTCGAGGCAAGCTTGTCTGCCATGTCGACGCCGCAAGAGAAAATGTGACGGTAAACTACCTTGCAATGTTTGCCAAGGATACGACTACGAGTGTGAATATGATGAAACATTTCAGATTGCAACTCAGAAACGTGCAAGTTCGCCAAATCAATTACCACACCAGCGGGCCCCGAAATTTTCCCGTGTGGATCACTTAACAGATACCTCCAAGCAAGACGCTGGTCCCTCTCTCCTCCCTGGTGTGCTCGAACCCTCCAAAGCTCGCTACGTGGGAAGATATTCATCGATTGCGTTTCCTCTTTACGTCGGATTAGAACTCCAAGCAACAAAACTTCCACGTCTGCATTCATTTGCGTATCACACTGGCATCCGGAAAGAGCCGCCTTGTGCGGCGCATTCGGAGCTCACAGAGCGCATTATATGGAATACTGCAAGAAGCTTGATTGAGGTCTACTCCGCTATAGTCAATCCTCTTTTTGGGTTTCTAGACATGGATGCCTTTTACACCCGATGCGAGATGCACTGGCATGGGCAGCCGCAAGACCTGGTTTTCGAGGCCATGATCTGTGGAGTCATTGCCTTAGCATCTCTGTTCAAAGGGCGAATAGATCAAGGGACGGAGATGTGGCTCACTTTGCACGCTAAAAATATTATAGAGGACTCTGATATAAGCCGGTTTCCTTCTCTCGAGCAAATTGCAGCCTGGATTCTGCGGACTTTGTACCTTCGTTGTACAGGGCGACCACACGTGACTTGGCTTTCCAGCTGTACGATCATGCATCTCGTTGAAGCAACTGGCATTCATCATGCACCAGAATCTGTCATCCAAGCTGGGGGGAATGATATAAATGATTCACCGACTCCGCCAGCCCTTGATACCATAAATCGCATTGCCCAAGTAGCAAGCTGTCTTCATGTTCTCGTCGCTTTCGAGTATGGAAGATCTATCTTAGCAATAAATCGACGGGTGCTTGAATATGCTGATTACAAAAGTCGTGCGACAGACTTGACCCCACAGCTATGTCGTCTTGTTGCTGCATTACCTACACACCAGCACATAGAAGATACCGCAGTGCTGGCCCAAGAGCTGTTCTTGGCCCTGGAAAAGATTGCCGAAACTAATGTCGACCACGATTTTCTTGTACTCTTACGGACAGACCTTGTTCTGGGTATTTACCGTCGACTTCGTGTTTTGGATGTCAAATGCCACCATGGCCACAATGAAAAAATCATTTCTGCCGGTGTGGTAGCCTTACCTGCAGCAAGAAAGTTGGTCAGCCAAAATCAACCCTGGTGGAATATCGTTGGATCAGTCTTCCAGTTTGTATGCGCTCTGATAGTTATGGATACGCCTGCGAGCTGTGAAAAACTTGTGGATGCCATGGACACTCTGGAATTTATCGTGGGCCATTTGGACACCCACTTGGCAAAGGAAGCTCTTTCAACGGCTCGCCAACTCGTCCATGCTTCACTGAATAAGAAACGAAAGGGGGTTGAAGTACTTCAACGCATTGTAGGAACAGAGACACCAGAAGCTGCTACCAGTACGCAAAAGGCGGATCAATTATCTCAAGATATGGTATCGCTGAGTCCTCTACTTGCAGGCCAGCTGCCGTTTGACTTAGACTATCTATGGGCCACCGACTTTAACCTCCCCTCGTGATCAAGCGCATACCAGTGACATATTTCCATTATGTCTAGGATGAAGCTTTCCTGGAGTCTCGCCATGTCACTAGCATGAAACAGGTGGCGATGATTGTACCGAGACCAGCCAGGCCAACACCCATGTATGAGGCGGCTCGGTAACCCACAAGAACATTTTCTCCATCATTGCCAACATAATATTCAACTACGCCAGCAAACCCCAGGCCCATTGAAATCGAGTAATTGACGACGGTATTCACAAGCGACCCCGCAACACCCTGGTCTTGTTGCGGCATCGCATTGCTCAGGATGACAATTCCAGATGGAAAAGACATGTCCCTGCGTCATTGTCAGCATGCAAGGCTGGAGAAAGATCGTCAGGGCTACTTACATTCCCCATGGCGTGATCAGCATAATCACAAAGGCATTTGCCCAGTATACCTGGCCGATCGGCATTGACGCTAGCAATGCTTGACCTGCGGAAAAGGCTAGCATCGCAACGAACATGATTATGCTTGCTGAAATACGTCCAAGCAAGAGACCCGTGATCACAGCAGCACACGCTCCCGATAGAGAGGCGCCGGCCCATTTAGCAGTCACAAGCAAACCACTATTGCCCTCTAATTCCTCAAGAATGTTATAGTAATAGAATACCACAACGCCAAAGCTTGACCATCCGGCAGCAATGCATCCCAGGACCCAGCCAGCCTCGCCCACAAGTACTGATCGAGGTAGAAGTGGATACGCAGCCTTACTTTCAACGAAGAGAAACAGAGCCATGATCAGAATGCCAACAATCAACATCACATAGGTGTATGGGACTCCCCAGCCAACTAGCGAGGCTTGGTTCCACGCAAAATTGATCAGGATGAGGCCCGACACACCCGTAATAGCACCATATGTGTCAAGTCGCTGGAATACCGAAAGATCTTCACGAGGCTTCTGCTGCGGTACATAAGGTATCGAAAAGTACCCAAGGAGTGCAAATATGAAACAGGCGATCCCGAATATCCAGTAACCCCATGGCCACCAAACTCGCTCCGCGAGCAGAGAAGAAAATGTCGCGCCGAGGGTAAATCCGCCCGGGGCGACGGCACCGAAAAGACAAAACACCATTCCCTTCCGGCGCCCGGGGGGGTATGACCTTCCAAAGATTGCAACGGCGTTCGGTAGCAATAGGGCTGGTCCAATTCCTTGAAATGCACGGCAGCAGTCGAAAAACCTCGGATTGGTCCATACAGAGAATCCTCCTACGATAGACCAGAGTCCAAACCATAAGAAGCCGACAATGAATAAGAGCCGGTGACCATATACATCACCAAGTCTGCCAGAAACGAAAATGAAGGTTCCGACAGTCAAGCTATACCCAGCAGATGCCCACGAGAGGTCTTTCGGCGTGGTGTTGAAGCTGTCACTGATAATTTGGAGAGGTGCAATCGAGAGTGACAGGCCAGCCTGCGTCATAAGCTGGGCGCAGCAAACAACAAAAACGAAGGCTGCCTCGTGAAATCGATTCTGAGGTAGACCGACAAAAGCTGGGTGGTCGATTTTTGCTTCAGGGTCGTCTGTCTGTGAGCCCGGGGTCATGGAGTCTTTGACAGCCACTGTGTCGCTGGACGTGCTTTCCACTGCCGATTTTCAAGGCGACTTAGAACAATTCAAGTATGATGAGCATTGAATGGGTTTCTTACCTAGATCGTGTCTCATATTCGCTCGCTCTTCAGTGCTGGAGGCGCTTGTTGCCATTATGAACTGACTGACTTCAGTGCATGAAAACACTTATCATCACGCAGGAAACATGAAACCATTTGAAATAATAATTCAATCAGGCCAAGCTCCACTACTCGCATCACCCTGAAGATCTTGTTCCGGCCGGCGCTACTCTATTCTCCGAACTGATTGATAACCCTAAGCCGCGTGGGCCGCGCGGTCCGCACGGCCCGATCGCAATTTCCGGAGCGACCAAGTGCCGAGTGCATGGTTTCGCATGATTTGGCCCAGCATGATACACTTTCTTACAATGTGCCTATGACATGAATCCAAAGGTTCTGCTTCTATTGTGGGTTCAGATGAAAACGATCGGTCGGATCGAAAAAAAAATAATTTTATCATATAAAACCGGCGCCCGACCATATCAGCCCCAGTTAATTGACCACCTAACATCTCTACACCAGGCGACTTGAACTTAATCACAATCGCGCCCATCGAAACCTCATCCAGATGGCACCTGCAAACTTGAAGATGAGAGCACTGCACCTTGCAAGGGCTTCCGCGAGCTCACCACCAGAACTTACAACGGCCTTCAAATCGATCCCGCAATTGAAGCCCGGCTATGCCCTTGTCCGCGTTACCTACACCTCCATTCAACCATCGGATAGACTGAATGCACAAGGTCTCTTTCCATACACCACTTACCCTCGCATTCCCGGTCGTGATTATTCTGGCGTTGTTTTGGATGTTGCCGACAAGTCAGGTGCATCGAGCTCGTGGATCGGAAAGAGTGTGTACGGAACTAGTGGCTCGACTCTTGGCTTTGACATGGATGGAACACATGCGCAATACTGCTTGATTCCACAAGATGCGCTTGTAGAGAAACCTGCAACAATATCATCCCTACAGGCTGCAACAGTGGGTGTTCCATTCACAACCGCTTACATCTGTATTAGCAAAGCCCAGGTTACCAAAAACGATGTGGTTCTCGTTCTTGGGGCAAATGGAGCTGTGGGATCAGCGGCCTCACAAATGGCCCAGGCAATCGGATGCAAGCAAGTTTTGACAGCCGCCAGGCGAGCAGATTCAAAACCCGACATCGTCATCGGCTCGGAAACTCCAGAAAAAATCCTCACGGAGGGAGTATCGGCAATCACAGCCGGAAAGGGCGTGGATGTTGTCATCGACACAGTTGGTGACTTGAAATTAATGGAAGCTGCTCTGGAGCAGTTGGCTATGAATGGACGCTATGCATGGATTGCAGCTCCTAGGAGTCATTCCAGCAAGAAGATTACATTCGATATCTTTCAAGCATATCGTAAAGAGATTACGATGCTTGGATGCAACTCGGCTGCTCGTACGATCGAGGAAACGGCCGATTACCTGCGATCTGTAAACAGCTGGATTGCTCAAGGAAGCTTACAAGCGCAAGCCGAGGGGGACTTTGACACGCTGAAGTTGGATGATGCGATAGAAAATGGGTATCGCAAGACAGCACAGAAGGTGGTCATTGATATGTCATAATTTAGAAGCTCCAATTATTATCTACAATAGAACACAGTGCTATACCACTCAATCACATTATACACAGTCTCATGACACTAAATCCCGAGTGATGGTTGCCGCAAGATAACAAATCATCAACCAATTCATTCATGTATGAGAACTCAAGGACTCCTTATCCGGTTCACTCAGGCGGAGGAGAAAGATTTTGGTGGAGCTCTTTTCTCTGCACTGCACCGAATCGAAGATTGCCCACATCAAACACCTATAGCGAGTTTGAATCAATAAATCGTAACTTGAAAGTCGTGAAAAGGAACCGCGAATGACCCACCGCATATATTGCCTTCAGAAAAGTGTCACCGAGTATGTCCATCGGCATCGAGCCACGGCTTTGAATGCCACCGTAAACATAGCCAGACTTTGCCTGGGCAAACCCCAAATCCTCTTTCTGCACAACAAACTGCTCCTCACCAACAGCGAACGATATTACAGGCAGTTTATCGGCTGGGGTATCAGCCGGGTAGATATACCCCTGGCTATCCTGATCGTAGATGGCGCCTTCGATAGCATCATAGATAACCTTGCAAGTTTCATCGTCCACCAAGGCCAGAGTCGTACCAGTATCTGCGATAGCCTTGTTGCCAGATCGAGAAATGGACTTACCATTGACTGTGGCTGAAACCGAGTCGAACATCCAGAAGCCTTGGCTCTTATCAACAGGCGTGTAGTAGATATCTTCGCCAGCCTCTTTCACGGTATCCTGGTCAATAAAACCAAATGTGTAGAATGACTCCCCTTTATCTGGTTCATCTGAATCACGCCAAGAGCCCAGTTTTGCTGTGAACAGTGCACTAGTCTTCGGAATATCTGACTGAGTGATCATGTTGTCCACGGGCGTAGCCACTGCCTTCGGTTGCACTGTATTGATGTTGCTGAATGCAAGACCTAGAAGTCCATCACCTGCGCCGCTCGCAAACTGTGCCGACAGTGTGTCTGCTAGTTCAATCGCCTGGCCATTCACTACCACGCCGCCGATGTTCACATCGTCGTTGCCCACTGTTCCAGCCGCTGAGGACCCATCGCCATAAGAGATTCTCCAAGTTGAACCATCCTTATTCTTGAAGGAGCTGGACTTGCTCGGATCAAAGACTGTGTGATTCTTATACTGGGTCAAAGTGACTGATGGCAGTTTTGTCGACCATATCTTACACATTCGTCAGTTTCAAAACAGGCCCGGCACCTCTTGAATGGCATATAGATTTCAGAATCAAGCTCACCCAAAGATCTGCAGATCCCGTATCAAAGTCCAGATTCAATTTCTGTGCTGGTGTACCTATTCCAACCTCTGCCAAGTACATAGCATCATTCTGCACGTCATCAGCACCAACCTGGCCGACTTGGTCATCGGCACTCTTTTTCTGTAGGACCTGGCGGACGTGAGCCCGACCGCCGACCGGCTTGTTGGTGAACTGCCGACCAGTTTGTTGCATCGTAGTGCCGATAAAATAGGGGCCCTCTTTTGTTGGATTGAAGCCATACTTGCGCATCGCATAAACATAGGACTTCGTCCCCGACTTTTGATAGCGGGGGTTTGGAACGACCCTGATTCTAGTTGTTGACATGGCGGTAGATTGGCGAGACTGACGAGTTAATTTGGATTTGAGGAACTTAATAACAGACATTCTGGATATAGCTTGCTACCTAGATATCCGGTTTTGTAGTCACGGTTCTGAGTATCAGATAAATGATTGTATGGGGCCACTGGTGTCGGTGGCTTTGACCATGGAGATAGCCTTGAGCATTTATATGCCAATGATAGGACCCCTACCAGTTGGACCCCATGCTGTGAAGTGTTTCTTTCGTCATCACACCTGACAGGAGGATTAGCGTGTGTTAAGTAGCCCACTAACGATCGATGTAGCATCGGGGACGCCGATCGGCGCTCCGAGTGTATCAGCCGGGCGGGGACGGCGCTCACGATACAGGGGCACAGGACGAACATTGCAGGTTCAAATCACCATGAGATAAAATAATTCTATTTGATTTGCCATTACAAGGTGTAAAAAATCATCTGCTAACGCCGATCTCCGTACCCAAACCCACAGCACCTCCCTGGGATAGCAAAATATTGTTGACAAATGACACGCGTAAATTCACTTCATTTCTTTCGACCCTTTGTCTTGGGCGCGGTTGACACGCTGGCTGCTCTTGAGGTTGAGGCTGAGGCAGTTTTACTAGCAGCCTTGGTCTGTTTGACTTGTTTAGCCTACAGAGAGATTAGTATGCCGAAACCTATTGGTGTTCCTCGAATCGAACTTACTGTGGCGCCATTCTTAGCCCGCTTCTTAGCAGGCTGGACCGCGTCATCGTTCTCCTCATCTTCATCCCGGTCCCGGCCACGGCCTTTGCCCTCCCCATTGGCCTTGCTCTCGGGCTCGAACTCCTTTGCGATGGTATTTAGAAGAGTGGTGCAGCGCCGACCGATCTCCACCGGGGTACGACTGAGGAAGAACCAGTCAAAGCGGAAGAGAGGCGAATCGCGAACCTCGTCCCGGATTTTTTCGTAGAGTCCATCTCCCTCGACGCCATACTTGTCAAGCATAACGAGGAGGAAACGATCCTCTTCCTCGGTATAAACCTTTTTATTGGTTGTGGACACGGTGTAGTTGATTTTGAGCTGTTGCAGAGGCACACGGTACATCTCCATCTTCTTGCGGAGCATCTTGCGCTGGTGATTCATTTTGCGCAGCTTTTCCTCGCCTTGGTCGATGACGCGAAGGTACTTCGGGTAATCCTGTATTTCGGTATACCGACGCCAGAAGACTTCCGCGTATTCTTCAATCTCATCTGGCTCTTTGCTATCGATCTCAGTCGCGATGCCAACGTAGTCAGTGCGTCCGAATTTGGCTGATCCGTTGACAAACTGTTGGAAGTCACGACGATTCCAGTGAGAGAATCCTTCTTCGGACATCTGAGCCTTCTCGGCCTGCTCCTCCTCGGTAAGAGGCTGGGCGTTATCGATCTCTTGTTGCTCCAGATCCCGTTCGGCTTCACGTTCACTTAGCTCTTCCTCTGGACCTTCAGGGAGTTGAGCCTTGTACCCGATTTCCTTGTGGAAATACGCGGTCTCCTTCTCCTGCAACTCCTGCAGACCTGGAGGGAAGAATTGCCAATCGTGTACGCTGATCTGCTTAGGTGCTCGGGGTACTTTGGGCTTCGTATCAGCAGTCCGGCCACCGGTCGCCAAGGCCTGTCGGTAATATTTGTCGATTGAATAGAACTGTTCCTTGCGTTCACGCTTGGCTGGGTTGATCCAAGTCATGCCGATGTCTTTCTTTGGCGCAGTGAAGTTCTGTCCGTTCCATTCGTATGCGCTCTCGGAGCTGAACTTTTGAAGATCATCAATGCCAAGCTTTTCGTACTTCTTGTTCAACTCGGCCGTTCTCGTCTCACCCTTCGCCAAGATAGCCTCAATATCATCAGAGAGTTCATCTGGTTTGCCAGAATCATCGCCCTTGTTATTGAATACATTGGCAGCGCCATGCTGGATCATTCCAAGAAGATCGTCTTTTGAAGCAGCCTTGTTCGACTGCTGAGCGCGACCTTGTTGAATGACGAGCTGATCAAGGCGCAGTTTTTGCGCAGCGCGTTCAAGAACCTTTTCTTCAATGGCATTCTCAGTGACAAAACGGAAGACCTTGACCTGCTTGGTTTGACCAATTCGGTGTGCACGGTCCATGGCCTGAAGATCAGCTTGGGGGTTCCAATCACTGTCAAAGAGAACGACAATGTCGGCACTGGTAAGATTAATACCCAGGCCACCTGCTCGAGTAGTGAGTAGGAATATGAACTTGTCGGAGCCAGGCTTGTTGTAGTCATCGATAGCAGCGATTCGATCCTCGTGGGCCGTTGTTCCATCGATGCGGCAATAGTTGAATTCTCGGAACACACAGTAATCTTCCAGAATATCCAGAACACGACTCATCTGAGAGAAAATGAGAACTCGACTGCCATCAACCTGCATGCGTTTCAGCAGCTTGTCCAAAATGGCCATCTTGCCAGAGTTAAACACAAGATGTTCATCGGTTGTGTACGGTGGGCCAGGCTCGGCTCCCTCAAAGAGATAGGGATGGTTGCAGCACTTCCGCAGTTGCATGACAATGTTCAGCAGGCGAGTCTTGGATTCGCGCTTGCCTGCCGCACCGTTCACGGCATCAATGTCCTTCTCTAGGATCTTCTGATACCATTTAACTTGCATATCGGACATTGGCACGTAAAGATTCATTTCTTTTTTCGGCAAAAGACTCTTCTCCACATCACTCTTGACACGTCGCAATAAGAAAGGACGGAGGACACGATGAAGCTGTTGGACCACAGTATCCTGGTCAGAACCTTGGGTTGAGAACCATTGATCAAATGCCTCCGAGTCACCGAAGACATCAGGGAGTAAGAAGTTGAGCAGGGCCCACAATTCATGCAAGTTGTTTTGCAAAGGGGTACCGGTGATCAAAAGACGATTGCGAGAGTTGAAGAGACGGATGATCTGGGATAGCGATGACTCCTCGTTCTTGATACGGTGAGCCTCATCAATAATGATGTACTCCCATGGCAACTTCTTTAGAGCGGATTTTTCCCGGAGAATCATTTCGTAGCTGGTAATGCAAACATCAAAACTTCCGTCGGCCAAACGCTCGGTGATGATGCGTTGCCGCTCCTCCTTGTCACCATGGAGAACCAAAACGTCGATGTCGGGTGTCCACCTAGCGAACTCTCGCTTCCAATTGTCTAGGGTCGATTTGGGCACAGTGATAAGGTGAGGGCCAGTGATGTTACAAACGTATCTTAGGTACCCCAAAAACGAGATGGTTTGCAGGGTCTTTCCAAGACCCATTTCATCAGCCAGTATACCGGAAATACCGTTCTCGTGCAGCGAGACAAGCCAATTCAAGCCTGCAATCTGATAATCACGAAGTTGCCCGTGAATAAAGGCGGGGGACTCCCGGAAAACCGTTGTTGTCTCACCCCCTCCACGCTCGTCCTGAAGAAGTTCGGCGTCCTCTTCTTGCTCGGTTCTACGACGCCTATCGCCACCTGCGCCACCTGAACGTGCAGACCCCTTGCGAGCCTTGGCTTCCTTTTCCGCATTTTGTCGGTCAATCTCAGCCATGATCTCCTTGATTTGCGGGTTCGGGTTGGTCTCAATGAAGTGGCGGAAGAGGTCGGTTAGGCCCAAAAGGTATCGGAATCGGCGAATCGAATCATCCTCCTATTAATATTATGAGCGATCAACACTCATTCACGAGGGCCAAGGGGTCATAGAGGCCCTGCGGGACATACCTTCGACTCATCTAGGCGACCATGTTTCTTGCCCAGAATGCTCTTTCGAAGCTGAGTAGCCTCAGAGCGGCGTCTTCGTCCATCCTCCAGAGCGTCGCCCGCAACGCTGCTCTCTGTTGTATTGGGGTTGGTATCGGAATCCTATTGGGCCATGTCGTTAGTTCGTGCGTGCGCCATAGTCAGGGAAGTTTTGAGAGGGTTTACCGTATAGTCTGGGGTGTCTTGGTGACTCTGGACGAGAAAACAGGGTTAGAAGAGGCACGAAGAAAGAGACTATCTGTCAAACAGGGACCAAAAAAGGGAATGCGACAATTGCGGCAAGGGTGGGATGGACAAGACAGAATCACGTACTGTTAGAGCATCCACAGGAACCGATGGGATAACATCGTCATTTGCGTCAGTCATAGGGGTATCGGCCTGGAAAGGGGACCCTGTGGCGGCGGGTGCCATATCAATATATGTCGCGCGCGCTTGGCGCAAGGAAGTGTCGATGGAGGTACGTCTGGATTCACTTTTGAGCGTGTAGCTCCTGTGAAAAGCCTCGAAGATGGACGACCTTGGCCGGACAAGGTAGTAGAAGAATTGGGATTGACCAGGATAATACACGCGTGTTGGAATCAAAAACTGCGGATGGCAAAGGACCGCAGTGAGAAGGCGGGTCGATTGAAGGTTGGTGGAAGCAAAAGCAGAAGCAGAAGCGCAAGCGCACGAGAAGTCGCGCCGAAGAATAAGGAAGGCGCGGCCAAGCACCCGTCACGCGCTGATTGGCTCGAACATTAGCTCAGCATCGGCTCTTCGGAAGCTGAGTTTTCCCGATACCGGTGAGAACTGGCAGAATCCGGCAGAATCGAGAGAAGTGGGGTCACGTTACCGGGCCAGTGAGAAAATCGGTCTGTGCATAGGAGCGGCGAAGGATCACCTGCAGCCATCGGGTACTCGCTTCTAGTTCCCCCAGAGTCACTACATCACACTCTTGCGATCACTCGCTCTGGGCCAACTTGCTGTTGCTATCCGGAGGATTTTCTTACGTTCTTTCTACCAAGATCGGCACGTATAATCCTTTGGTTTCTACGTGGTCTGGCTTTGTTTGAGTCCCATACTCGTGCAAAAAATTATTTAGCCTTTGACTGGCCGCCCAAACACTCTTGGTCAGATCGGGACAACGAAAGCTACGACAGCTCCTTTCCTCGATATACGAACTCCTCTCGGCGTCTCTCGTCCGATTTTTTCATCATGGATTCTATGAGATCGTTGAACACCTCCCTGCCGAGCTCCACACCCCGCCCTCAGCCGCCAGAGCAACTCCTCCAGTCTTTCAAGGCTGCTGCTTTGTCTGTCACAAATCTTTATAAGAATGCAGTGTGTGAACAGGCACAAGCGAAACAAGCGGGGTATCAAGAGGCCATAGAGGATCTACTACACTTCCTCGACCGCGAGAACCTCGGCCTCGACGATGGTGAGGGGTGGAAGGTCCGACAATGGGCAACCGAGAAGTGTGATGGAACATCGTCCCAAACAGGTGATGAGGACGAGCGAGGCGACAGCGACAAGCGTGATCGAAGCTCAACGCCCACAGCTGCCCGCAAAGAACCTCCGACATCTGAACCTCCCACCCGACAGCCGCCCACCTCCGCACCTCCCTCAACCCCTCGGCCGGAAACCACAGCCGCTACGCCTCAACCCCAACCCCAGCCTCAGGAGCCCATCAACACCTCTCCTGCCGTTTTCACCTTCACGGCCGGCCCGGCATTCCCACAATACCAAGATCTGGATATGGACACCCTCTCGTCAGACAACTCTACCCCGCCCTCACAGGATGGCGCGCCTGTCAGTCTATCTCTGATGCCACGCAACTCCCGCCAATCCCATCGCCACAACAATTTACCCCGAGCGAATGCACGATCAACTACAAGAGAGTCACCTGCCACTCTGGGCTCAAAGCGGAAATTTACATTCCCGGATTTTTTCGACTTGTCTGGAATGGCAAATGGGAAAGATACGTTCGGTGGGGGGAAACGTGGACGGTTTAATTAAAGCTGCCCACTGGACTATACGACGTTGATGAAGTGACGAATATTCCGTTCCGATTGTCACGAAACGGTTGGGTAGATTCCGGGTGCTTTTTTCAGGTGCACACTAGGGAGGAGAATTCTTGCATATGATTTCGCTGCATTGTCCGGGTTTCCTTGGTTTTTTTCCTTTCTCTTTTTCCATTTCATCCTTCCCTTCCTTGTCTTCTTTTTTAATTTTTCTTTCTCCGTTTGATGCATTCTTCTTGCCATACCTATTGGATCTTGTTATGCAGCATATAGAGGATTGGTGGAGATACCCGTATGGCAGCTATCATTAGCTTGTGATAGTATAACAAATACATATAGTACAAATTCCCAAGTAAACGACTTCCTGTTCTTTCATTATTAGACAGTCGTCTCCACTTTGAGTCTCAAGCAGCTCATCATGGTGTCATCTTTATGGTTGTCGTCCGCGATTGATTCCGATGCATGGGATGCCCCGAGTCGAGATATGGCATTATCAGTTGAAGGCTCGCCAGACTCCTGCACCAATCAAACTAGCAGATATCGTGGCGATTCCCAGTCGACGTGATCCCATTTTGTATTTAGTTGCGCTCTGCATGATCATTTTTTCCTGCTGCCGGAGATTGTTCATGCCGGTATAGTAGCTGTAAACACCGAGGCCGATGAATGCGCCAGAGCCTAACATAAGAGTATCAGTTAATGTGTCCAGTGACGTATGATTTTGTTCTTGGTATGTTCTAGAACAACAGAGAGAGACGTACCCATCACTTTGCAAGACATGCAATCTTCATATTTGTCCTCCGCAAGCGCTTGTTTGGCATCACTAGGCTGGACATCCCAGGGGCGATTATCAGGCGGAGCCATTTCTAGTGATCACGAACGTTCCAAAAAAAGCTAGGATAAAAGGAGCAATAATTTCTTCCCAAACCAAGAACATGAAACCGATAGAAATTCACAGGAATACCGCGCGCCGCGCTACGCCAAGAGTAAACAAGGCGGGGATATGCGGCAGAATCGACAGCTTGACATCAGCTATACACTTCAGTGCCGTTTGGTCTAGACAACAGTCACCATGAGCGGCGAGATCGATGCCGTCTACGTATATGATGAGCACAAGTATGTCACACAATCAACCCAGCCGAGAAGAACTATACTGACCGACGCAGTGCCCCTCTGGTCGAACATGTCTACAGATCGCGCCCACCCTCTGCCGCGGCTATCCTGCCCCTCTACCTAGCCCACGCCGCCCCCCGGCCATCCTTGCTGTATCTCCCCGGTACTACTCCGCCCGTGACATTGTTTTCAATAGTTCAATCGAATCTATTGTTTCTGGCTGTGACTGAGGTGGATACGGAACCGCTTCTGGTGTTGGAGTTTCTGCACCGCGTCGTGGATGTTCTTGAGGACTTCGTCGGCGCCCCGCTGCTTTCAACGAAGATCCGGGCCAATTATGATGTGGTCGCTCAACTTCTCCATGAGATGTGCGACGCAGGCATAGTGTCTAATACCGAGCTCAATGCCTTGCAAGAAGTTGTTGAGGTACCCGGGTGGATGGGGAAGCTACTCGGGGGAATCAGTGTGCCCGGGTAAGTGGTTCACCTCGGGCTTGAATTCAAGGTGTCATTACTGATTCTTTTTGTGATCGTTTTTTAGAACAAGCACGCCCAACCTAGCAGCGAACAATCCTCTGAAGCAGTCGTTGGCAGCGGCGAACGTATCTCAAGGCCCTGCGATTCCCTGGCGACGACCTGGCGTACGCCACACATCAAACGAGCTCTATGTCGACATCATTGAATCCCTCTCTGTGACCATGGCACCGTCTGGAAGGTTACTTTCCGCATTGGTCTCCGGGACCATTGCATTCACCGCGAAAATATCGGGAGTGCCAGATCTGCACCTTTCATTATCCGCCCCGGGCGGGCAACAGGCACTTGCTCGCAAGATCGAACTGCCAGTATTTCATCCCTGTGTTCGACTGGCTCGTTGGCGGGAACGACCAGGGGAACTTAGCTTCGTGCCACCAGATGGCCGGTTCATCTTGGCCGGATACGAGGTTGACCTTCTCCCAATCGACCCAGATCTTGATCAAGCACCAAGCCATATGGAGAAACTTTTCCTGCCCGCGATAGTTGATATTAGAAAATCATTAGGGCCAACTGGGTCCGACTTTGAAGTCCGACTGACTCTGAATACAAACTTCCCCGGCCAAACCTCGTCGGCACGCCCGGCTGCTTCACGCAGTGGTTCTGGGGCATCGACACCCTCTTTCCTTGGCGGAGGTGGAAATTCGACTGGGCCTGTCTTGGAAGAACTTGTTGTGAGCGTACCTATTTCCAAATCCGTGCGACATATCACAGATATGCAAGCTAGTCGTGGGGACGCGCAATACTCCCCGAGCACCGGCTTATTGGAGTGGAGAGTTCCGACCGGCAAAGACGCCGGCTCTATATCAGGCACTGCAACTCTGCGTTGCACTGTTGCAGGATATCCCTCGGTTGATGAGGATTTAGAAGATGCTCTCGAAGATGCCGACGAGGAAGCCAATGCGAATCTTCTTCAGGGTTATTATCAAGCCCCTACTTCTTACAATGACCCATCAGCAAGCAAGCCCAGGAAGATTCGGGATCCTTCGAAACCAAAGAAGAAAAAGAAGAAGTCAGCTAAGAAATCTTCCAAGGCTGCCGCCGCATTGGCCGAAGAAGCCGGTGATGTACCAGCGGAGGACTTGATGGAACCATCGACGAAAACCAAAACACCTTCTCCGAACCACTCCAAACCTCACACCCCAGTTCCGCAGTCCCAATCCCTCCCACAATCCTCCACCTCACTCCCTACATTCTTTACGCCTTCCAGCACACCCCGACTGACATCTCGCCGGACAAAGGCTCAAATTAATGCCAGCCTCATGCCGAACTCCGCCTCGGTCTCGTTCTCGGTGCAAGGATGGCTTCCCTCTGGGATCAAAGTGGACAGTCTGAATATCGACCAACGAAGGAGTCGTGGTCTTGGAGAGAGCGTGAAACCATACAAGGGTGTCAAGTACCTATGTGTGAGCAAGCGTGGCGTTGAGCGGCGATGTTAATTGGATATAACTTTCCGGTGGTTAAAGGACTGCATGAGTGACGACATAGCGTTCAAAAATCTATTTCAAAAATATGACAATTATTCATACCCTGCATTGACAGAAAGCCGGCTTCATTTGATAAAGACTAAGCCCTAGGAAGGCAGTGGCAATGACAGTTCAAAATCATCTAATAGTAACACTACTACTAATATCAACCTTCGACCCGATCACAGCTCCACGACCGAAGTTGAACCTTAAATGCGGTTGTCATCATTCATATACTATCTAATCGCTCTAGGGCTCCAGGACTGCAATGCCTGAGATACCCCAAGACTATGCTTCCTCGGTCGCATCTAATATCTTTTCGTGGCGCTTCCCTGATACACTTTCCGGGACGATTTCTCGAAGCGCTACGGAAGTCATTGGTCCACACTGGTTCTTGATGCGCCAAGTATGCCAGGAAATATCTACTATATAATGCGCAGTTTCATGGCCCCGGGAAGCAGCGCTTTCAACGATCTTGATGCACCAAGAAAACTTTTCCAGGTTTTCGAAGTTGGTGTAAATCTGAGAAGCCGCGCACAAGGGGAACATGGTCATATGATACCCTGCAACCTTCATACTATCCCGCGTGCAGTACCGCATGGTACGACATATCTCATCTGCACACTGACTCGCTTCCAAATATTCCTCATTTTGTAGCGGATCAAGAGCCTTGTTGAGGATATCGGCAGGAATGTTACTTTTAGGATGTGCGTAGACGAGTTTCTTGGCATGGAAGATTGATGGGTAGAGCAGACACGGTCCTGCCCAGTAATGAAGATGCAGCAAGATGTAGTCGAAATTTCGGAAGCTTAACGGAGTTCCGAATAAACGTTCAGCGTCGGGCGTGTCTGAACTGAGAAATTCGCCAGGAGGATCTGTGGTAATTCCATCTGCCAAACGATGCTTTACATACCACGCGAAAAATCGTTTCTTCGTTCGCAGACAGTGCTGTAATAGATCCTGGCACGCATCATAGTCGGATGGATCGATGGACTGCAACTTTGTCACAATAGGGGATAGTTCTGCAAATATTCCCAGTAATTCGCAAAAGGGGGTCCCGTCGGTAGTTTCTGTCAGGAATTTGTATTCATCCGGGAGCAGGCCTCTCGCAGATGATGATTGTATCTATAGACCGGTCACTTAATATGCATCATCATCATCGAAGGGTAATTTAGTGGGCGAAGTAACGAACCATTCGCAATTTCTGATACCTTTGATATATAGGTCCGATGAGGGGATTGTTAACCGTTCTTTGATGATAATGCTTCATAATCGTGTTCAAGCCATTAATATGTGCTAGCCACGACCCAAGGCCATTGGGGCAATAAGAGCTCTTGGTGATAGGAACAACGTTAGCTTGGTTTTGCAAGGGTTGGAGGTCTAATCTCGATACCTCTATTTCTTGAAAAAGGACCGCGGTATAGACAATATCCTCACTGAAAACATCCCGTGAGATCATGCTCGACATATGTCGTATCGCGCCATTGTAAAGCTGGAGGCCATGTTTAGACATGCGGTCATCTTGGCGAGCTTTACCAATATAAAGACATGTGATCGCCGAAAGAGTCTTGTCAAGCATTTCGGTTTTATTCGGTAGCCCAGCGAATCCTTGCAGTAGATAATGCCACATATCGACATCCGACACGGCCATTTTTGTAGGAAAATAACCATGAAGATATTCCGAAATGAACTGCTGACGGAACATCGGTCCACTAGCCACGGGATTTAAAGAGGAAAAGTACTGTGCGCGAGGAATGGGTTCAATCTGGCCACTTGACTCTGGGTTCCCATCTGCTCCAACAGCAGCAGCATAATGGATAAAAATGCCGTGTTTTTCGTACCCAAGGCACTGGATCCCACGTTTCATACAGCGATTACATTCTGGCTTCCCTTGGTCACACTGATTACAGAAGTACTATTAGCGTGGATAATAATCGAACCCTTTGTTTGCCCCAACCTTGATTCTGCGTTTTTTGCAAGTCCAGCACCCTTTGGACTGCCAAGGAATGCCACCTCTCTTTACCATTCTAGCCAACCAGTTCACGTCAAGTAGATATGATTAGGCGAGTCGGCACGGCACGGATATTATAAGGCTGAGGTGATGTCCGATTGCAGAAATGAGGGGGGCCTCTGTGCTAAAGTTGGGGGCTGAATTTTAGTGTGTTCATGTCTTACCTCAGGCTCCGCGCCCAATGACGTTGCCTCATCACATCGCACCGGTCGCACAGCCAAGGAAAATCATTGTTTAAACATATGTCAAAAGCATAGTCCTTCTGTGCACATTTGCGCCGGCTTTAACCAAGTTTATTTTCCGAATACCAAAGAGATCTGCGGAATACGGAATTAGCGATCTTTTTTAAGCTCGAGCCACTGGTCTCCACTGACCAAATAAACTACACCCACTTTGAAAACACTCGCTAAGAAACCATCATGATATCTTGGTCTATGGCATCAATGGGGGAAGTAATGATGGAGAAAATTAGTCGACGTTTATTTATCGGTGTTGATAGAACCAAAGTTTTGTAAGAAGAACAGAACCAACTAGAAAGTCCGAATGAAAGGATCTGAGCGCTGTCCAACTGCTAGAAACAGTGGGATGGGCTTCCAGGATCAAGACTATCATAACACGAGCTTCATTCGAGTTGATTCTGACTCACTCTGGCTTATACAAGAAATTCTCTTCTTTTCTTTTTGATTAGGATATCCATCCGCAGAAATCCACTCCATGCGGACCTCGAGAAGTCTTGGCATATTTGACTCGAAGGGGATATTCCTTAGCGTCATAGAATAATAGACCAGGAAAATAAATTCCGCTAAGCTAAGATCCTCCGAAGACAATCTTCTGTTAAACTTAGCATGTGAATCTAGATTCAGACGGGCATACAATCTTATCGCCGGTTTAAGCCCCCGCCAAGAAAATATGAGCTTCATCATCGCGCCCACTGAAAGCCTTGCTTAACGTGATATAATGTACTAGTACGTAGTAGGCAATATCTGTAAATTGTAATCAAATTTTTACTCGTCCATCAGACTGAGCGGGTCTAATTTGGCAATCCTCTATGGAGGGTTCGCTCGTATTGGTGGGGACTTTCGCGCTCTCGGCCTCTGGAGCATAACGTTAGTCGTTTGTCATCCTGTAGGGCTGCTCGGAGTCGGGCAAATCCTCGTCAACATAATATTGGGAGCCAATGACAGCTCTGGAAAAAAACGCCATTGATGGGAAGAGTCGTGGAAACCCTGGGAAGAGCTCCCGATGATTCATAATCTGAAAGATATCGATGGATTCTCATTGGTCACATTGGAATATGTAAGAAATTTCCTAAGGTTGCTCTCTGAGCCACGGATTTATAATACTAGTAGCTCTTCGGTTTCGGACTTAGTCGTTAATTGAGGCTTAACGCAGAAACATAACGAAATGATGTAGAAAAAAATCATCGTTTCCAGACATATATAGACTATGAAGATACCTCAGTGGCTTTTCTATTTCCAGATAACTTTCTCTTCCCATCAGATCGAAAAGATTCATAGTCCATCCACGAGTGGATTTGTCAGTCAAAACCGTCCCGCAGACCCACCTCGACGCAATCGATCCAATGACACTGGGAGCCTACATTCGAGATGCCCCCTTTGGGCAACTGGTTCGTCTCTTGACACATAACAAATACTTCCAATACCCAGAAGAGAAGCCCAATTTCAAGCTTCCCGAGCCATGGATTCAATTGATGAACGGCTCAGATGTGCAGGCAGATGAGAAGCCTGAAGAACAACCATCCCGCCCAAGTGCTAGCAGTGATGAAGAGACTGCCGTGCTCAGTCGCACGTCGACCCTCAACACCACGCCGTTCACAGAGGCTCGCCTGGAGGCGGAGGCGAGAGATGAAATCGAGCGAGTCAAGTCGATGCCTATAGTCCCTACGCGAACGAAGGATGGAGCCGTTCTGGTTGATTGGTACTATACAGATGATGCGGAAAATCCGCATAACTGGTCTAATTCCAAGCGTGCCTATATGACAACCCTAATCTGTCTATATACATTCGTCGTATATACCACCTCTGCCATCTATACCTCATCACTGCAAGGTGTTATGGAAGAATTTAATGTCAGTTCTCTCGTGGGAACACTGGGCCTGTCTCTCTACGTCTTGGGATACGGCATTGGTCCACTGGTTTTCTCACCATTGAGTGAAATCCCCATCATTGGACGCAATCCAGTCTATATAGTCACCATGTTACTCTTCGTCATCATCTCCATCCCGACAGCATTTGTGGGCAATTTCCCTGGTCTCTTGGTTCTCCGTTTCCTCCAGGGTTTCTTTGGCTCTCCATGTCTTGCATCGGGAGGCGCTTCAATCGGCGACATGTACAGCCTCATCTCTCTGCCTTATGCCATGATGGCTTGGGTTTCAGCCGCCTACTGTGGACGTAAGTAAAAAAAGCCCCTTCAACCGTGGATCCTGAGTGATACTAACGATACGATAATAGCCGCCCTCGGACCCCTGCTTAGTGGTTTTGCTGTGCCAGTAAAGGGTTGGCGATGGTCTCTCTTCGAGTCAATCTGGGCCTCCGCCCCAGTCTTTATCATGATGCTCTTGTTCCTCCCCGAGACTAGCAGCGCGACGATCCTCCTCCGTCGCGCCAAGCGCCTCCGCAGAGTCTTCAACGACAACCGCTTGATGTCGCAATCCGAGATCGACCAGCGTAACATGCGTGTTTCGGCCATTGCAATCGATGCCCTGGTCAAGCCCATGGAAATCACCATCAAGGATCCGGCCGTCCTCTTCGTTCAGATCTACACTGCCATTATCTATGGTATCTACTATTCCTTCTTCGAAGTCTTCCCCCTCGTCTACCCCGTCGATTATGGTATGAACCTGGGTGAGGTCGGTCTAGTCTTCCTGTGCATTCTCGTCTCCTGCATTCTGGCAGTCACCATCTATGGTCTCTACATCTATCTCTGGATGAACCCTCGCATTGCGCGCCTCGGCTTCCCGCCCCAAGAATCCCGTCTTCTACCTGCGCTCCCGGCCTCATTTGGTCCGACAATTGGCCTATTCATTTTCGCTTGGACGGCACGAGCCTCGATTCATTGGATCGTTCCCACCATTGGAATCACTATCTATGGCGGAACTGTATTCATCGTCATGCAGTGTGTCTTCCTTTACATCCCGCTCACCTACCCCATGTACGCAGCGAGTCTGTTTGCGGCGAATGATTTCTTCCGCAGTGCACTCGCCTGTGGTAGTGTTCTCTTTGCTCACCCACTATTTGGCAACTTGGGCGTTGCGAAGGGTGTCAGTCTTCTGGGTGGATTGAGTGTTATCGGTATCATTGGAATCTGGCTGCTTTACTTCTATGGTGCTCGACTTCGGGCTCTGAGCAAGTTTGCTGTCTCGGAATAAATTCGGCATATATGTGCCCTGTGCACGTTCTTTCATGTGCTATTGCTTAATATTGGCAATCTATGGTTCGGAGTACGGAGTATGTACTCTTTTGATTATTATTTAATTTTAATTCGGCTGGTTCAAGTTGGAGGGGCGGCGATCATGTTGAAAAGGGCATGTGGATTCAACGCCAGACGCTTAGATGGCCTTATGTGTTTATGATCAGCAATTAATTTGAGGCTAAATTCCTAGTTACACAATCAGATGATTTCAAAAAGATCCACTTTCCCCTCCCAATTTTGGCTCAATTTCCAGTCTCACAGCTTCGAGGTGCGGCGTTCCAGAACTTGGAGAACGAAGTAGGCAACTACTATTGCGTTAGAAAGTGATCAAACTCAAAAAAACGTGTATGTAGATGAATATGAAAACCAGACAGAGGAGGTAAATTCATTACAAGATTATGCACTTGGCTGTGTATGTGGTGGTTTCTCTTTCTGGAATCCAGAAATGGCAGCGCAAAACAAGGGGTATAGGTATAAGAAAAGGAAAATGACATGTAGTCCAAGGTCAAGCCCAAGGGGCACAAAACGAAGCCAATACTTTCAAACAGGGGTATACAAAGTTGTGGGTATTAAAATATTTTCAGTGACTTGTCAAGGCCTCGGGGGTCGGTGTAGGTAATGGAGTCCAGCCTCATTTTTCCTCGTCACAAGAGAGAGGGACAATGGGGAGGATGAATCCGGGGTGAGAATGGAAAAAGGAAAGATCGCAAGGGAAGGTCTTTCACGAGTGAAGATCGTGGGCGTATAGATCATGAAACAAATCAACAAAAAAGAAAAGAGATTACTCACTGGCAGCAACGACTGCAGCACGACCGGCACCAGACTTAGCGCTTCCTCCACCCAGAGTGAGGAAATAGCGCAACCAGCCCAGGGTAACCTTCTTGCCGTCCCGGTCAAAGTCGGGGGCCAAGGCGCTAGCCGCCTTGAATTTGCTCAGCTTGCCAGCATAAGGCGGGTAACGAATGGACAGAATAGCCTCGAGCCAGCCAGGGCTAGATGTGATGGGGCGACGGTGCACCCAGACATCGAAACTGGAGCGGCCTCGGTAGGCACCGTAGCCACTCTCACCAACACCACCGAAGGGCAGGGTTGGCACGTGGAGGGCGGCGTCGTTGCAAGAGACACCCCCGGAGCGAGTGGAGCTCAAAACTAGAAATTTGGTAAATATAAGCTCGTTCAAAAAGTGGGTTGGAATAACTTACTCTTCGCAACATCGGCCTTGTTACCGAAGGGGTAGAGACCAAGCGGGGTGCTCTGGACGCCGTTGGCGAGGTTGATGGCCTCATCCAAGTTCTCCACGGGGAGGATAGGAATGAAGGGACCGAAACTTTCCTGGGTGCACAGTGAGTCGTCGACCGACTCAACCTGGACAACGGTAGGCTCAATGAAGAGCTCCTTCTCGTCCATGGTACCTCCCATCAGGATCTTGCCCTTGGTGTTATCCAGCATGCCCTTGAGACGCTGGAAAGCGGCAATATTGACAATGCGCGAGTAATCGGGGGATTCCTTGGCACCCTTGGGGTAAAACTCCTTATAGGCCTTCTTAAACTCCTCGACAACCCGTGACACGAGCGACTTGTCAACCAGCAGGTAGTTCTGGGAAGTACACACCTGACCGGCGTTCATGAGCTTACCCCACAGCATGCGACGTGCCACCAAGCGCGGGTCGGCGTTTTTGGTAACAATGGCCGGGTTGATACCACCCAGCTCGAGAACAACGGGGGTCAGATGCGGGGCAGCAGCCTTCGCGATGATACGTCCAACAGTCGCACCGCCAGTGAAAAAAATCTTATCCCATCGCTCGGCCAGCAGAGCCTGGGTCTCGGGAACTCCACCCTGGATAACGGGGTAGCAGGAGGGGTCGAGAGCGGCCTCACAGATCTTCTGCATGACAGCAGCACTGCGGGGCGCATTCTCACTGGGTTTGATGATAACGGTGTTTCCGGCAGCGATGGCGCCAATGACGGGGCCGAGAGTCAGTTGGAAGGGAAAGTTGAAGGCACTGGGTTGGAATGACACTCGTCAGTTTGATGCGAATACTCGCCGAGGGTGGTTTCAAGGTGTATATCTTCAACGTACCCAATAACTAGCACAGTACCGAGCGGGTCCTTTCTGATCTTGGGGTTCATGAACTTGAAGGAAAGGTCGATATCGGGAGCCTTCTCATCCTTGACCCATTTGTGAAGATTGCGACTGGTGAAAACGATGTCGTTGAGGAGCCATCCGCTCTCCGCAATCTCGGCCTCGAAGCGTGGCTTGTGCAGATCTTGGGCGCATGCTTCGACGATCTCCTCCTCGTGGTCCTTGATGCTAATGCAATTGTCAGTATTCATCGAACTTTATTCCAGATTCCTTGCAGGCCGTTGCGCGAGTGATCGTGGGGTCAAAAGGGGGACTCACGCCCAGTAGAGCTTCCGCAGCTGGACGAGGCGAAACTCGACATCGCGGGTCTTGTGCTCCAAGAAGGCCTTACGGGCGATGGAGGCGCGCCCGGGGATATCCTCCAGGGGAGTGAACTGCAGTTCGGGAAGTTGTACGCCCATGGTGTGTGATGTGTAGGGGGGAGAATTAAAAAAGCAAACTCCTTACGTCAGGGGGAGGGCGACCGAGGGAGTATTTAAGTGCAAGCTTCTCCGCATCCACATGCACTCCTTCTCCGGGTACAGTTTGCTCTGCTCTCCACTGCGTCGTTCGGCTTATTTGCTTAGTCGATCCTTCTTTTTTGTTCCCACTCAGCTTACCTGTTCTTTTACATATCTTTTTTTGGTATATCTTCAGCTTTAGTTTTTGTTGTCTCTTGCACCAGCTACCGTTCAGGCTTGTTCAATCTTGTCATACGATAGAGCTCCTTCTTAGCAGGGGTTTGACAGTGAAAGGGCTTCTCCACCCCGCGGGACCGCGGCTTCACACGGACCCGCCGACGGATGACTGGCGCCGGGCACTTCTGCTTGTTCGGGCTAGTCTGCAGACCTTCCGTTGAATAATCAAAGGGTCTCGGCGGCATTAGGCCTCGTAGAGTAATAGTAATCTTATGTTGGAATTCTAGA
Source organism: Penicillium pancosmium (assembly GCA_031761475.1). Classification (NCBI taxonomy): domain Eukaryota; kingdom Fungi; phylum Ascomycota; class Eurotiomycetes; order Eurotiales; family Aspergillaceae; genus Penicillium; species Penicillium pancosmium. The sequence continues at coordinate 103,061 of JAVMSB010000058.1, read as the reverse complement.
ACTCTATTCATTCTATGAGTATTCGTTCTATCGTGCCAAGAGTCTTTCAAGCATCAAATTTACTCATGCATTATTTTCAACTGAATGCTACAGTAACTGGCAAGACATTGCCAGTGGGAATCAAATCAAGGCTGTTGGCAAACGAAATCCAAAAAGAAGAGGCATCAGGGGGTAAACAAAAAGAAATAACGAAAACGCCTCAAAATGATCCCGAGTGGGAATCCCCAAGCAGAGCAGATATACAAAACAGGGTGTCTCTCTACGGAGTACCCTGACTCAATCAGTTTTTGAACTGGTCCTCAGTCACACCCGCGCCCATGGCAGCAGTGCTGCTCACACCACCAGAGACCATCTTGAGCAGGTTGTCGACATAGTTGGCACCACTCCACTTCTGGTGAGTGACAACGTCAACACCCAGCTCCATCTCGGGCTCCTGGACCAGCTCGCCGTAGGCACGCATGCCGTTCTTGGCATAAGCCTTGGCGAACTGGTGTGAGATGAGCGCGGTCGTGTGCAGACCGGCGAGGGTGATGAACTGCCAGCAGTATCCCAGCTCGCCGAGACGCTTGATGTAAGTCTCCTGCTCTTCACGGGGCATCGCCTTCTTCCAGTTGAACGAGGGCGACAGGTTGTAAGCGAGCCTGAAAGAAGGGAGATTGTTAGCATTCCTCAACGCTGATGTCCATATTTAGCATGATGAAAAACCTACTTCTGCTCGGGCCACACAGCGTGCACGCCGTCAGCGAACTCCTTAGCCTGCTTGTAGTCAGGCAGCTTGCTCTCCATCCAGATGAGATCGGCGAAGGGAGCGTAGGCAATTGCGCGGTTGACAGCGCACTGGGTGCCACCCTTGTAGCGGTAGAAGCCCTCGCGTGTGCGGGGAGAGTCCCAGTTCCAGAAGATATCAACACCGGTGATGCCCTTGGCAATGGCGCGGGCCTCGGTGTTGTTCTTGCCCTTGGCAGCCTTGAGGTACTGCTCGATCAGGCCTTGCTTGTTGCCAGAAACACCCGCATTGATGGTGTCAATGACAGCCTCCTCGAAAAGCTTGAGACCAGCCTGGGCGGTCCACTGGTCCTCGATGGCTTGAAGTTGAGCACCGTTCTTGCCGGACTGCTCGGCGGCAACCATCAGGTCGTTCAGAGGTTGAAGGTTGGGGTTGGTGGCACCAACGATGAATGCGTGATCGCGGTGGTCAATGGTAGAAGTGATCAAAGTGGCAGCTTCGGAGTCGGTACGAGCGATGGCCAGAAGATCGGAGCCTGATACTGATTAGCTTCTAATCTCGCCATGACGATATTACGGTCAAGTACTCACCCATGATATCGGCCTGGGCACGAATAGCAACCAGACGGTTGATGTGCTCGCTGATAGGAACCAGCACCTTACCGGCCATGTGGCCGCACTTCTTGGTACCAGGAGCCTGGTCCTCGATGTGAATACCAGCCGCGCCGCGCTCAACGAACAGCTTGGTGAGCTTCATGACGGCAGTCAGACCACCGTGACCGGTGTCAGCATCGGCAATGATGGGGCGCAGGTAGTCGACATTGGCGACCTTAGAGCGCTGGTCCTTGGGGGTGGTAATGCGCTCCTCGCGCTGTTTCCTGTCGTGGAAGAGTTGTGCCATGAACAGTTGGTTGACCTTGCGAGGCACGGTGTCCTATAGCTCTGGTTAGCATCCAGTTTTAACTGCCAATATAACGCTCAAGTGAGCACCCACCATCGGGTAGTCAGCCAGATCGGGAGAGGGCTCGTCTGTGGACGAAGCGGTTGAGGAGCTCTGCCAGCCAGAAACATAGATAGTGTCGAGGAACTGGCACATCTGGGTGATCATGGTGGGCTCGAGGCAGCCATAGGTGTAGCTAGCTTGCTTGGTCTAATTGACGAATAATTGAGTTAGCCCCCACTCTTCAACCAATGTGCGGGATGCTATAACATACCTGCCAGTTGTTCTCCAAGGTGCTCCAGAGCTTCTTGGCCTGGACAGCGGAAGGGTAGTCGACAGTCAGAGTGCCACGCTTCGCGACAATTTGTTCGGCGGTAAAAGGCCGCTTAGTGAAGCGCCACCGTGAGTCGCTCCACCAGTTCTTGACGGCCTGAACATCCTCCGCATACTTGCGGTCCTCATCTTCGTGGAGACCCATGGTGGATAATGTGGTATAGAATAGTATAAGAGGGGATCAAAGGGTAAAAGGACACTTAAGTCAATCAAGTTATGTATATTCAAGTGCACCAGACAAGAAAAAACGAAGAATAGAGGGGAGAGCTGACGCAACAATAGAAAAGAAACTCAATCACAGGCCAGAAGGGAAACCCGGGGTACTTATTTAGTTTGCGAATGCGTCACAGAGTCGGTAAACGCTCGGCTCACCGGGTCAACGCTGAGCCCAGTGACATTGACAGCCTAGGCATTTCCGTAATATTTCCAGACAGCCAAAGCCAATTCTCACGGGCGATGCTCCGAAAGGCGGAAGGCGGGTGGTGGTTCGGAAGAGAGGATCCAGACTCTGAGATCCTCGGCCTAATGGACCACCATAGCCGCCCTTGCCACCCCTTCGATTCTTTTACAACCTATGTTTGAGAATTAAATAACAATCGGTATCTCATAAGTCTCATCTCAGGATCTCGAATCTATAATTTAAATCCTTATTTTCCTTCGCTCAAGAGCGCATTGACAGCCACGAAATTATCGGGACGGCGACGACGGCGACAACTCTCGAAAATGACGTATGGAGCCGGACATGTGGATTGATGGTACGTTACAATACATACCAGAAACTTTCACATGCGGATGCGACAAATCTTCACGAGCTAGAAAGACGAAACAGGGAGATAATCTAGGTCAGGGTTATCGCGTGACCTAGTAATTCATGAAATACATGCTATCATAGCCTAATACAGCCATCCGATCATCTCTCCATATCCAGAGCTGAAGTGAGACGGTGGTCTAGAAAAAACGAAGATTTGGCGACCATTTGCCTCAGTCATCAATACCACCCGTTATGCCCCGGTATTCGGTACATCTCCACCGCAAAACACACATCCTGGTCACTCTGGGCAGTCAATGAACACCAGCTCACTCTATGTAATCGGGATGTGCTTTTTCATGGCATTTTCGATATTTCATACAATCAGAATAGGTCTACCAAATCCACACAGCACACAACCGAGCTATGTATATATTCTCGATTAATTTACGCACCTTCTCTTACCTATCATATACACATCCTATCTGGCGTTTACTTATTCTTCATCCTCAACCTTTACTAATTCAAGTTACCAAACCCCCTGAATCCGCACGAATTCTTACCGGGACAACTGACACCCGCAACCGCTCATTACCATCTATCTATCCAATCGTAGATCCACACAGAAGATCACAGAAATGACTCAGACTAACCATTTTCGTTAGACCTCGGCTCAAAGACCTGCTTACCTACACTAAACCCCTGTCTAGATCGACAGAAATGTTTGGCCTGTCCAAGGCCAAAGCTTTCCAGGGCTCCAGCGATCTAGCTAGCTGCTCATTCCACCTTCAAGTCCCAGCTCCGTCCTCGGCGCTTCCCATAGGACGCCGAGGCCGACGACCGTTAAGGTTATCTGTATACCCATCCCACCTCCTCCCACTGGGTCTATATCTAAATCTATAGATTCAAGAACTATATAAATCGAATTCCTCACTATTAATTTACTCTTTCGAACTTCTAAATCAACCTGGGGTAAATCGATCACCAGGCCGCTCAACCCGCGCCAGTCACGAGAATAGCCTCGGGTAATCCAGGGTGCTCCCCCACCCCGCGTCTTGCTCGGCCATTGAGAGGATCGGTGCTTGTCCTGCTGTGGAATGTCCGACGCCATGCGTCGTATGTGAATCGGTATCCCTGATTCTCTTTCGGAAGTTAGCCGGTAGAAAGTCAGGTCGCCGAGGGGTGCCGGGTTATTTTCGCTCATCCAGAGCTAGTTCCTGAGGAGGTGGCTGATGTTCATTTTGCGGGGAATAGCACGGTTAAGGTATCTACTCCAAGGTTTGAATGTAAAATACGGATTACAGCTTGTACTACTAGTACCAATAAATGTCATATCAAAAGCGCGCAGGAAGTACTCGCAAACCACCTAGCCTCTGCAAAATGAGTCAGAGCGAAACTGCATCTCGACCCCATGCGGAAACCCCCAACTGACCATAACTACATGCAACAATTTGCGTACGATCCAAATCTGAAGTCGAGGAACCAGATTGCAATTTCTCCCCCTGCTAGTGACACTCGTTTCTAATGCATGCTTTTCAAGTTTGTTCTGTCGGTTTTTTCCCCCGCCAAATCAATGGTCGTGAAATGCAAAAAAAGAGAAAAGAAACAGACCCAACCCCCATCCAATAAACAAAAAGTTCAATTAGCTAAAATGCGCTCGCGCCAGGTCCATTAACCGCCCGATAATAAGTATCGTAGGGCGTAATAGCTCCCAAGGAACGTCTCATATGCGCGTTAAGAATGTCCAATCCATAGACATAGCTGGCATTGACCCAGCCGAACCTGCGATATCGCCATTAGCATTTTCAGTGCCGATCAACCGAATCGGATCATCAAACTTACCCTTCACGTGGTGCACCCTTGAAATTGGTACCTTGGTTTCCGTACTCGGCATCAACTCGGTGAGGGTCGATCGGCCTAGTCACATCATATTTTTCGACGACAACGCCATTAAAGTCAACGAAAGCCTTGGTGATCATGTAAAGCCACTTATACGCCAACCTCTCTGCCTCTTCCTCGTACCCATAGCGCAGGAACCCGGTCCAGGCAAGCATCTGTTGAGGTGCCCAGCCGTAAGGGAAGTCCCACTGCCGATTGGGTCGCTCCAGGCCGACTGGGCCTCGTGACTCTTCCGATCCCGAGACCAGACCACCGAAAGCTTCCAGCCGAGGCAGCGCCTTTTGCACCATCTGGGCTGCTTGCTGAGGTGTAGCAAGACCGGCCCACATTGCCCAGAAAGTGGTTGCGGTTTCGTATACCTTGCGCTCCTTGGTGACTGTGTTGTAATCAAAGAACATGCCCTTATCGGCGTCCCACATCAGTTGGTCCATAGTTTGCTTGCGCTTGCGGGCACGGCGATCCCAAGCGGCGGATGATTCAAATTCAATGTCCTGGGTGGCAGCTGTGCGGAACTCTTGTGGGATCGGCAGCTTATCCTTGAAATGAACACGAATTATACGCGCAATGTCCACCTCATACTTATACAGCAAAGAGTTCAGGTCAACAGTTGCGAGGTTACCGCAGATGCGCTCGAGACGGTAGCTAGTATCATGGCCAGACTCACGCACAGCTCGGTCGTGGAGGAAGTATTCATCCAGTTCCGGCTCGACGACGGTCCGTTCGTTGTATGCCTTGACAAACTCTTCGAAGGTCATGCCATGCTTTTCCGCATACGGCGTCAGGATGTGTAGGAAGTGGGTTGGTTCGGTCTCGGGGGGTACACCCCAACCTTCGGGACGATATCTCGAGAGCCCAGTAATCGGATCGCGGCGCGGCTCACACGCCCATACCGTATGATATTCCTTAATGGCAGCAAGAACAGAGTTTCGAAGGAACTCCTTGGAGTCGGGCTCGCTCTTGATTCGTTCATATACACGCAGAGCCATATCAGTCAAGAATGGCGGCTGAGAGCGAGTGAGGTAGTAGGTTCGGTTGGCGTTTAGAATCTTTCCGTAATGCTTGATGCAGAAACAGAAGTTAATGACCATGCCCTTGGCAAGGTCAACACGGTCGCTAACAATCAGACCCAAAGACTCAAAGTAGCTATCCCATCCATACAACTCGTTGAATCGACCTCCTGGTACGACGAAGGGTACACCTGACAGTTCTTCCTGTTTGGTGTCCTCGTTATACTTCTTCTCCATGGCGAGGGCAAGTAGTCCGGGCTTATCAACCAATCCCATGACATAATCTGGTGTGATATCAGCCGGTAGCAGTTGGACATCCAATCGCAACTCCGGGTGTTCCTTGGCGATATTGGTATAATATTCAAACTGCTCGGGGGCACCAGGTGGGATGTAAATGCGAGGCCGGGGATCATCGGTCCAGTCCTTGGGATCTTTGCCTGCGATTTCGATATTGGATCCATCAATGCGTCTCGTGAGGGCCGTCCAAAAAGAATTCTTGATCAGACGGGATAGGCGTGCGACTGGGTTCTCGCTCAGGCGTGCTTCGTCGAGGATAATATTCTTCCGACCGTAGTCTTTCGCGATAGTAAGCTCCTGCAAGAGATTGGAGAGCATGTATGTGCCGCGCACATCCACACGTCTAAATCCTGAGGATCCGGCTGTTCCGACCGATAGTACCTGCAGTGTGGTCAGCGGCTGGTCCGCAGCTCATCGTTGTCGATCTGACACACCTTTGGCCCAGCATCCTCAATTGTAATCTGCATGTTCTTGTCGGTATCCTCCTGCTTCAGCAGAGCACCAAGGGTCTCATCCACATCGATGAGGAACTTGCGGGGGTTTCCAGATGCCTCATCTATTCGAAGCGGTCAGTACAGCTTCACGTAGCTAATTCGTCAGAAGCTGCGGAGAGAAAGAAACATACCGTGACTACCTCGTCTGGTGGGGAGTGTGCCCAAGAGTTCGTGGATATTATCTCTCTCGTTGTCTCTCACGCTCTGTACTCGGAAAAAAATAGACGTGAGCTGGGATGGTCGTCCGCGGGGTAGCCGCACAAGCACTGTGGCTGCTTACCGTAGAAAAGGCGCGTCTGCGATCTCTGTTTATGGCAGAAGGGTCATTATTGCCATAGTAGATCTCTGAATTGGAGTATGGGTCGATGGAACCAGCCCGGCGGGGACCATTGGACTCGGACGAGCTCATGGTCTTGAAGGGCGATGAGGAGAAGAAGTACAAAGCGAGTTGATTGTGCGTGACGCCAGGCGGGTCGTACGTCCACACCGACTCCGGAGTTCAGTACCCTGGGGGGATTGTGGGAATTTGTTGGGGGTCCTCGATGTATACGAAGATGAACGCCTGGTTAGAGATGTCACACAAGGACCGCTTGTTCTTGTACCCGGGGAAGTAGACAATGTAATTGTGCAGCTCTGAGGAGACTCAGCTGTTGAACTGAACTGAACTGAACAGAACAGAACAGAACTGATGTGAAGTGATTCGACTCGTAACAAGGGGCACAACCTTGATCCAAAAAGTATCGAGTGCTTTGTTACCAAAAGGGGACTTGTGAGAAGAATAGAAAAGACAACAAGAACCAGAACCAAAATGTTCTCGAAGGTGGGATGTCCTGATTGACAATGACGTGTGGTGATGTCGCCGCTCCACCGTGGATCCGATCGGGGCCAACTTGCCTCTGATAAGCAATACAATTTGCGGGGCCTTACTATAGGGTATGTGTCCAGAAGGATGAAATAGACAAGGAGATCACAGATTCATACCTAATATTGGATGAATGCCCAGAGTCCTTTTTTTGCTTCTTCTTCTTCTTTTTTTTCCTCCGGGTGTGGCGAGACCATCCGTTTGCAAAGATCCAGGCAAAAAAGCAAACAAGGTCATTGGGCTGGGTGGAGTGGCCAGCCATCTGCTGGAATGTTGGAGCTTCCATTTTGGCACCCCTTCATGTCTAGAGCTAGCTCAGGAATGCAAGCATGGAGTAGAGACTCAAGTCAGAGTAAAATTGAATATACAAGAAAACTGGGTGCTAGTCAATATCTAATAATATCTACAGGCCAGAGGCGGCGACAACCTTAGATTTTGGCGGCAATGGCGCTGCCACCATCCACCGTAATGGTCGCCCCATTGATAAATGCGCCTGCTCGGCTACTCAGGAACAAGCAAGAACCGGCTACATCTTGCGGTGTTCCAATCCGGCCCAGAGGCACACCGGCCTTGATAGCCTCACCGAACGACTTAAGCGTGGCTGCCATCATCTTGCTCTCGAACGGGCCACAGGCCAAGGTATTCGAACTGTAAAGGGAACCAGATTAGTCTCGTGAAAGCAGAGGCACAGCAGCCGTAGCAAATAAACGTACGTAATGTTCCTCTTTCCTAGGTGATTGGCAAGAACTCGGCTGAGGTGGTGCAGACCGGCCTTGCTGGAACTATATGCAAAGGTCTCGAGCGAGGGGACACGGAGGCCGTCAATGCTGCCAATATTGATGATGCGCGCCGGGTTATTCGGAGTAGCCGCCTTCTCCAAGAGAGGAGTCACAAGCTTGGTGAGATCGAAGACACGGTGAAGATTGAGGGTCAGGACGCGGGTGAAGGCTTCAGAGGGATACTCGTCGTAGGGGGCGCCCCAGTTGGAACCGGAGTTGTTGACCAGGACATCGAGCTCTAGAGGATATACCAATTGTGTTAGTGTCAATGATCTCCCGTCAATTGTATCAAGTATGTGATGGAGGGAGGGTGGGGATATGACTGACTGCTCTCTCGCTTGGCCAGCTCATCCGCCAGCTGCTTCACATCTTCATACTTGTAAAAGTCGGCTGGAATGGCATGGGCTTTGCCCTTGCCAAGGGCATTCAGCTCAGTGACAGCCTTCTCGCATGCCTTTGCATCGCGGGAGGAGATGTAGACGGTAGCACCATTGGTCACATAGCCCTCTGAGATCATGCGACCGATACCTTTGGCTCCGCCGGTGACCAGCACCACTTTGCCCTGTAGAGAAGCTAGTTAGTAGAGTAGAGAGAGCACAGAGGAAGCCACATACCTTAACATCAAAAAGACTGGCTGAATCCATGATTGCAATATTCTGGAAGTTTAGTCAAGATCCTCACCGACTTGGGACTGATATGGAGTACATTTGTAGTAATCCATCCCCCCCTCGAAGCTCCTCGTCGCACCGCATACCCGAGACACCGACTGGACAAGCCGAGGCTCATCGGTTCAATAGTTTCTCCGGCGGCGGGCGAGTATCCCTTTTGGGAATACCGGACTTTGCCTGTTTGGGTCACGGCTTAGGGCAGCGTTTTCAGGGTTTTGCGGGGCGAAGCTGCAGTTGGACTTCCTGAGGTTGCTCCCCAGTGTTGTCATCGCATTGGTCCCATACCCTTTCTTGTTCAGCTTCACCCATTTCCTCACATTCCCCTGCTAGACCTCTCAGGGCCTAAGCTCTCTTCAATTGCATTATGGAGGAGTTACTAGCGAAGCACCGCAAGGAGCAAAAAGATCTCCAAGGCCGGATCACCCAAAAGAAAAAGTCCGCCACCAAGAAGACACGGAAAGGCGTTAACGATGAATGCGAACAAATGCAACGCGACCTAACAGAGCGACACAAAACTGAGATCGCAGAACTCAATGGAGAGTCTACGGAGCCAGTCGAAGCCCTGGAAGATCTGAGCTTGGAAGATGGGGCCCCGGCCGATGAACCGAACGAGAACAGAACAACGGCAATTCCGGAGACAGATTCCACCACCCAAGCTCCCTCAGAATCAGAACCCGCTGGCCGAACGAAGAAACCCAATCGAGCAAAGGCTCGTCTCGCCCGTCGGGCCGCCGAGCAAGTAGCCATGTCGGAGGCTGCAGCTGAAGAGGCCAAGAACCAAACAAACTATAGAGGCAATGAGCAGGGAGTCATGGACGCGGCATTCAAGAAACTGGGTCTCAAAGAGGTAGAGGTTACACCAGATGGCCACTGTCTCTATTCTGCAATTGCCAAGCAGCTGGATGATTCTGGACTCGGTTTGCGGCCGGACCCAAGTCGAATTGTTCTCCAACCAACATCACAAACACGCATCGATACCGTAACATCGCCCCAACATGATGGCTATCGCGCTGTTCGGGCCGTCACGGCAGACTATATTGTGGAACACAAGGATGATTTTGAGGCCTTTATGGAAGAGCCGTTGGATGTGTACACGCGGAAGATCAAGCTCACTGCCGAGTGGGGTGGTCAACTGGAGCTCCAGGCTATAGCGAGGGCATATGGTGTGATCATCAATGTTGTTCAGAGTGATGGACGACAAGAGATGATTGAATGCGGAGACATGGACAGCTTCGATGAGGAAGAAAAGGCCAAACGCGTTCTTTGGCTGGCATACTACCGACACACATACGGACTAGGCGAACACTACAACGCCCTGGTCAAGCAGCCCTGAGCCTTTCCAGAGTGCAACTTATGACTTCCATCACTTGGACGCACTTAATATTATAGATCTGATGATAGAACATCAACGATGCATAGTTCTTTTGCATAATATGACAAGAAAAGACAGCGGTTCGATTTCCATTTGAAAGCATTGTCAGGTTTTCTGGTAACTCGTCATTTTAATTCCACCTGGGCATCTTGAGTTACAGTTGACAATCCGTGCCCCGATTCAAGTCGTGATACCCTAGTCGTGATACCAAAAATGGCCCTCGGATTATTAGATCGGGAAGTTTCCCCAGGCGCAATCTAAAATATGTCGTTCACTGGCAGCCTGTTGAATTCCGTATGATGTTATCAAATGACATCAAAGAAAAGTTTTGAGAAGTATCGTACTAAGCCATAGTATTCTTCGTTTCGAATACACCTTGAAGACTCGACAGCTGGGAAGTGGCTGGTACTCTGTCAACCTTGGAAGATCCTTGGATTTTCGCGCAGGAGGTAGTCCTCCGACAAGGCATTTATTTCCAAAAATTTACAGATTGATCGAAAATATAAAGCCGTGTCTGAATTACCAACAAGGCTTTACTCTACAGCAACCCCTGGATTTCCTGTGCCGATGCAGAATAGCGTAAGCAGAAATTCTGTATTTTCAATTAGATACTTTGCTGCCTAGTACCTCTCAAGCTTTCTCTGGTATGCCCTAGCGTTTGCATATCTGCGTCATGTCTCGAGTAGCTAATTTCTATAGTGTCTTTGATCCTCGCATGGGCTTTACTTCGGTTCCACAGGACTTTTTCTCTCTCTCTCAAGACATTGGCTATAAATACCAATAGACATTCCGATGATACTCCCCAGAAGCAACAAGACAAGCTCCTTCCTCTTGACTCTGACTTTGCTGAAACCCAACGAAATGAAAACACAATCGAAAGTCTTCATTCGACTGATAGTTCTCGCTATCAAAATCCACCTCAGTCTTGCTCTACCATCTTCTCCTCAGCCCTACTCTTGGACAGGCTCTTCTGGTGACGATGAATCATCGGAGATTTCCCCTCTACGTGGCCACCCAAGCCTACTAGGTGGCATCGCGAACGAAGTCAATTCCGAAAGCAGTGCCAGTGTACCGTCCGATACTTATGAGCTTGCTCCAGGGCAAGGTGCTAGTGCCGAACTTGGCATCCCTTTCACGTTCGAAGACACGGCCAACCCCCAACCTATTCGAGGCGACCTCGGCTCTACCGATCCCGGTCCCCGAACCTATAACTACGATCGCCTTAATCCAGATACACTCGCTCCTCCAGGCTCGGATAATGGTGAGATAGCTCAGGCAAAGTGGCCGATGGGTCTTTCTCATAATCGGATTCTTCCTGGGCATGCTGGATGGTCTCGACAGGAGAATGTACATAACCTCCCTCTGGCGACTGCCATGGCCGGGGTGGATATGAAATTGGCACCATGGGCTTATCGAGAGCTACATTGGCACAAAGCTAATGAATGGGGCTTGATACTCAACGGGAGTGTTCGTCTCCAGACAATGAACGAGGATGGCCAGACCTTTGTTGATGACCTCACAGAGGGAGATGTGTGGTACTTTCCTAGCGGTATACCACACTCGCTGCAAGGTTTGGACAAGGGGTCCGAGTTCATGTTAGTATTTGACCAGGGTGACTTTGATGACGGTGGCACTAGTCTGGCCTCGGAAATGTTCCTCCGTAATCCGAAGGAGGTTTTGTCTAAGAACCTGCAGGCACCACTGTCTGACTTCGATGATCTTCCGAAAGATCAGCTCTACATTTTCAACGGCACGCCGGCGCCAAAGGACCTCAAGGAGCAGAATGTGACAGGTCCCGGAGGGTTTGCAGCCGGTGCAGAAAGCTACACCTACCATCTATCGAAGCAAAAAGCATACGAGACACCAGGGGGTAGCATCAAGATTATTGATCCTATCAATTTTCCGATTGCCCATAACTTCAGTGCTGCTCTGGTGACCATCAAACCAGGGGCCATGAGGGAAATACATTGGTAAGACATGCTCCCTCTTTTGAGGTTGGGGAAGAAAAGACTAACGGTGCCCAATGCAGGCACGGCACAAGCGACGAGTGGGGGTTCTTCATTTCGGGGAATGCCCGTGTCAGCGTATACATGGCGCCTACTTCAGGCGCGACATTTGATTTCTCCGCGGGCGATGTGTCATACGTCCCTGCAACTGCCTCGCACTATATTGAGAACATCGGGAACGAAGATGTTGTTTTTCTTGAGGTTCTTCAAGCACCGCGCTTTACGGATATCTCGCTTGGTCAGTGGTTGAAACTCACGCCGAAGCAGATAATAAAGGATACCCTTCATCTGCCGGATAGCCTTTTGGATAACCTCTCGCCGAATAAGCAATATATTGTGCAGGGGAACACAAACTTAACGTCAGCCTCAGGTAGCCATGGAACCGCCTAGGGGTTCTGGATGAATTGTGTCCCGAGACAAATGATCGGAGTGAATTATTCTTGGCAGTACAAGTACACTACCAGCTACCTAGGTAGCTAGAATGAAAAATATTACATCGTTTGATCCACCAAGTGGCCATATAGCCGGAGGCTATGCTGATCACGGATTTTTTAACCCCATTGAATGTAAATTCAACTAGTATACTTTGATACAGTACACTTCCAATGTGCACACGAACTGAGCAAGTCAACAGGCAGCACTTTATCCCTTGACACATTGTGGAGTCTCGACTACTACTAGTGAAAAAATATGTATCTGGAGGAGCTGCCTCCAAGCCACATGCCCTGCAGCCCTACAGCCCTATGACCCCGGCGTCGGATAATTCAACCTGCCGGTAGCAAGGAGCCATCAACATGTGTTACTTGTACTCCCTTGGTTTCCTAATGTGCCGGGACTTGGCTTTGTATCACAGCAAAAAGCGATTGAAATTAATTGGGCCATGAATCTATCCGGATAGCTACACTACACTACGTATTCTTTTTATTCAAATTGAATAAAACTAAAGGTTGTTTTCATTTCCACATCCAGCTTTACTAGGATATCACCTTGCACTGTTGGCCTGTATATAGTCATTGCAGCGGGATAGGCTGCAGGGAAATGTAAGAACGCGAATTTTTCTAGTTACGTCGACGCCAGATGGAGACTCTGTCCTCGATCTTTCCGTTCTCCTGACCCATCTCGTGGGTTCTCTCGGGCTGCCAGTAGGCCACCCTCTCGAGGCCAGCCTTGCTTGGCGCACGCAAGGGGTCCTGCTTGATGAGACCCTGGTCGTTGTAGGGGATATCCTCTCCAGGGTGGCTCAAGTGCTCCATGTATGCCTCTGAAGATGATGGGAAAGGGGGACCAGGTGCCTTGGGGTCTTTGTGGCGGGGGAACTCCAGGCAGATCAAGTTACCTGCCGGTGAGGGAGCCAGAAGTTGGGTGTGTCGCAGGGCCCATTTAGGGCGCATAGATGGCTCGAGAGCACAGAAGAACTGCAGTCAATGTTAGTAACGCGTTAACAATCAAAAAAACAACTGTGGAGACACTGCCGGGATCGGTCTCCGGCCGCTCCTCGCTGTCCGTCGTGTAACCAACTGGTGGAGTGCGGGGCAGCTCCGATCCGAAAGGAAACTTGAAGGAAAATAAACAAAAAGGGCAAAAATGAGGTTGATTTACCGTGTAGTCATAAATAATATCAAATCCATTCAGGGGCACTCCAATTGTCTGCAGCCAAGCATCATCGAAAAAGTCGCCTTGCACAAAGGTCACTTTTCCCTGACCGACATTTTGATCCCGAACGCGGTACCAGCTGTGATTTTCGGCCTCCTCCTTCTTGCAAGCCTCCACTGCGGTGGCACTGTACTCAAGGCCATAGACATCGAAGCCGAAGCTAGCCAGTAGTAGGACATCAACACCTCTGCCGCAACCCGGGACCAGGGCCTTTCGACGGTATGACTGCCCCTGCGCGTCCTGGCCGATAGCCCCGCCAATGGTGCCTCGGCGTTGGACCAGGGCATCCTCCAATGCAGGGTTAGGGAAGCCCTTATCCCAAGGTAGACCTTCACCCTTGTCCCAGAGCGAAGCCCAGCCATCGCGATAGCTGTCGCCCTTGAATTGGGACAGATGGGCCTGAACATCCTTGGGTTCAATCTTGGTTGGAACGGTCATTTTGGGTGGTTCGGGGGAGTGTGGGGAGGTGGAAGGTGGAAGAATTGCAGTTGACAGTTGTTGACGTTGAACGAGATGGGGAGTTTGTCTTCGGAACTTGAACCGCCCTGCTTGAGCGAGGAGACGAGTACCACACCGTCTTTCCATGCTCAGGGCATCATATCCTGTTGTGGGCTTATTAATCACCTCCTTGCAGCGTGCAGTCGAATGTCATGGGCGGAGAATACGTCAACCGTCAGTTGGGAGCTATGGCTTGGAGGTTAAGGTCCTGGGAATCCGGGGGAAGCTCTTCCGCCGCGAATGAGGGGTCACTTTCAAGGTTAGTGGTACGCATCAGATATGCGGTTTGAAGGTATATCACGATCCATTGGCATGGACTCGGATCTTGGGAATGTTTAGAAGTGATACGAGTAATAAGCAGTGAATTGTTGTTAGATACTGATGCACTTCTATATCTTGAAAAAACAAAGGTACTGCAACCCAAGACCATCCCTGCTAGTACTAGTTAGTAAGACATGGTGACTGCTGACGTCGGGAGTTGACAAGAGGTCGGCAAGCCGCGCCGAGGTCCATTCAAGCTCAAGTTTAACCTTGAAAATCCATTCCCTTCCGGTTGAAGTTCTCATCAGTCAATGCTAGACTAGGTATAGATTTGATGAATGTAAAGAATCGATCTCATATACACTAAAACTAGCAAGATTACTGGCTTTCTCCTTGGATGCTTTTGGTGCAAGCGGGATACTCCGCCATCACTTTTGCCGACGGAAGACCGGCACGGTGATTCTACACGGTGACTGGCTCGGGTGGCCCACGACGCCATCTTTTGGTTTGCCCCCTCTTGCTGTCGGATTTTAATCCACGTTTCACCTTATATAGCATGGGGAATATCGTGGATCGGGCCTCGTCGGTCCTCGTCGGCGTTCCACATCCAGTAGACAAGCCTTGTAGGTGGAACCGGCGATCTCGCACGCCCTCGATTTTTCCCTCTTCAAGACCTTCAGAAGATCATTCCCAAGTTTCAAATCGACTTGGGGTAGACACTGAAGATTGAAACGTCAGACGAGAAGCTAACCTGGGCGTCTTTGGTCCTGCTTGAAGAGTGTCACGGTGGATCCTGCCTCGGGTACCTCTCACCTTTAACTTGCCGACTTCAACTTTGCGACTACTTCTTCACATCTGGACTTCATTCTCCATGCAACCTGGATCGCCATTGCATCCGCATCTTTTATCAAACAAGTCGAGAATACATCAGTCCTTCTTGGCCTGGTCAGATAGGGTGGCACATCAGGGTGGCTACGCATCACTCGCTTTCATATGACCCTACTACCCCACATCTCTACAGTGATTACTTTTTAATTTGCATGAGAAACCCATCAATTCTTTCTTCCCGCGCGCCCAGCTTGCGTCCAAGCGGTTATTCCCCCCTGGGGTTCGAAACATCTCCAAGTACTGCGGCTACAGTCCGATCTTCGTCATTCCAACGTCCATTCGGCCAGCATGCGGGAGGAAAAAGCTGATGCTGCGGTGTCGCCTTCACTGGCCCTGGATAGAGCCGATCGTGATGATGTTCATTCGATAGCGACGAGTGGTGATCCAGAAGTTGGCGACATGCGTTCTCGTTCCCATAGCTCCAGCATCATGGCCGAGCAAGAGAAGAATGACCCAGAAGACCCAGCACCTCTATCACGCATGTCGACCGAACTTGGACCTGCGGTGGCAGTTCCTCGACTAAAACGCAGGGGCTTGTTCGGCTCACTTACTCTGGTGGCCGAAGTCGAGGACCCAAAGACCTATCCCCGGAAGATGAAATGGTTCATCACATTCATTGTAGCGTGGGCGGGTGCTACGGCGCCCATGGGCAGCTCGATCTTCTTCCGTAAGTTGACCAGTCTCGGGCTCTTTTGATACTTACAATGCTAATTGAGATTTGATTAGCTTCACTGACCCAAGTGGCCAAGGAGCTGCACACAACGACCACCATTACCAATCTATCCATCGCCTTGTACATGCTGAGCATGTCAATTTTCCCTCTATGGTGGTCTTCCTTTAGCGAGCGTTTGGGACGACGTACTATCTACTTGGTTTCCTTCCTTCTTTTCGTGCTTTTCAACTGCCTTTGTGCTATTTCCAACTCTATTGCTATGCTTATCGTGATGCGAATGTTAAGCGGCGGCGCCTCCGCTTCCGTTCAAGCTGTTGGCGCTGGAACAATTGCCGATCTGTGGGATCCTCGGGAAAGAGGCCGCGCTATGGGAATATTCTATCTAGGTCCGTTGTGCGGCCCTCTACTAGCCCCCATCATTGGTGGACTTTTAGCTCAACGGTGGGGCTGGCGAAGTACACTGTGGTTCCTCGCAGTATACGGTGCGATCACCGTCATCTTTATATTTGTCGCGCTGCCCGAAACACTCGCTGTCCAGAAACCCACACTCCCCGAAATCGAGGAAGATGGCGAGCCCATCAGCCAATCTCTCAGTCGCGTTTCAACCCGACAAGTCGCTCAAACCACCACAAAATGGCTTAAGAAGCTCAAAGTGATTTTCATCGATCCATTAAAAATCGTCCTCTATCTCCAATACATCCCCGTCCTCCTAACTGTCTACTACGCCAGCATCGCCTTCGGTTCGCTCTATGTGTTGAATGTTAGTGTCGAAGCGACATTTTCAAAGCCCCCATATAACTTTTCGACTATAATTGTTGGGCTTCTCTATATTCCAAATTCAGTGGGGTATGTGGTGGCCAGCCTATTCGGTGGAAAGTGGATGGACAGCATCATGCAACGAGAGGCGAAAAAAGCAAATCGTTACGACGAGAAAGGGAGGCTGGTCTACCGACCTGAAGATCGGATGCGGGAAAATGCCTGGCTTGGAGCTTTTCTATACCCCATCGCGCTTATCTGGTATGGCTGGACGGCTGAAAAAGGAGTGTTCTGGCTGGTCCCGGTAAGTTCAAAGAGTTAACTGAATGCCCAACACACCAATAACCAATTTACTAACTCGGCATTCTCAGATGATCGCGAACTTTTTCTTTGGAATCGGCTCTATGTTGATCTTTAGTATGGTTACCACCATGTTAACCGAGTTCATGCCGAGAAAGTCCTCAGAGGGTGTTGCACTCAACAACTTCATGCGAAACATCTTCTCCTGTGTGGGATCTGTCGTCACAGCTCCGATCATTCATGGAATCGGCAATGGATGGCTATTTACGATACTTGGCCTAGTCAGTCTCGCAAGCAGCAGCGTCATCTTTTTCATGAGAGTCTTTGGGCCCCGCTGGAGGATAAAAATGGATGCGAAAATGAATGTCGCTCGCACATGATTTATGAACAAGATTGCATTTGCATCGTGTCCGGAGTTCCGTGGGTTTTCTAAACAGTATTATCTATATCCCTGTCACTTTTGATAGCCATGCTTGATTTCGGATTTCCGGGATACACTCTTTAGAAGCATGCGCTCTTTTGCTCCTTTCCAAAACTATGGCTTGCTGTAGTCCCTTCGTGGATGATACCCATGTGAATAAAATGATTCATTTACTTCCAGTTGATGACAACGCCCGTAATTCCATCTCCGACACCGTTCCTGGTTCGAGTCACTTCATTGACTTCAAGTTGAAAAGTTCGATACAAAAGTACCTCGGTCAGTGTTACACGATGCCGAGACTATTACGTCTGAGACCGGTATCGGCTATCTTCGGCAGTGCGGGGACCCTCCCTTAGACTCCATCGCGGTAAACATTGACGCATATCAATACCCCTTGAATACTATCACCCTTTATTCATTGAAAAGCGTGTCACGACGTTTGAAGTGGCGACAAAAAAGGTCAACTGTTCGATCGGTATTTCACAAGATGAGACAATTGTTGAATTTCAGAGTCATCGAGCACACGATCAGGTGTCAGAATATCCGCCAGCGCCCGGGTGCTGTGAAGCTCGGACATGAAAAAGGGCTCAGACTTGCAGTAAAACAATATCTCCCCGAAAGCGATCGCAAGCCACAGCCGTCCGATGTGACTTTAATAGGGGCGCATGCGAATTCTTTTCCCAAGGTGCGTCTTCTCTCCTCCTTTCTCTCCTCCTTTCTCTCCTCCTTTCTCTCCTCCTTTCTCTCCTCGTTTCTCGCCTCGCTTCACCACCGTACTGAATCAACTTCTAGGAACTTTACGAGCCTCTCTGGGATGACTTGTATGAACGTTTACGCGCAAAAAACCGGCATATACGGTCAATTTGGATAGCAGATGTGGCCCAACAAGGGCAAAGTGGCATCTTGAACGAGACAATCTTAGGAGATGATCGTAAGTGAGCTCACATTGAATGAATGAATTATGCTGATACTTTCGAAGCCGACTGGTTTGACCACGGACGTGATTTACTCCACTTAATCAATCAATTCCAAGATGATATCTCGCACCCGATAGTTGGAATCGGCCATAGCATGGGTGCGGCGCAACTGTGAGTTTTCAGCCTTCTGGATGGAGAATAGGAATTAACCGCTTTAGGGCTCATTTGTCTTTAATGCATCCCGCTCTCTTCAATGGACTTATTCTGCTTGACCCAGTGATTCAGCGTGAAAACCCTGGTAGTGGATTCGCTCGAGCGTCTACAAATCGAAGAGACATATGGCCTTCTCGAGAACAGGCCGCCCAAATGTTACAATCGAAACCTTTCTACCGTGCATGGGACCCCCGCGTTTTTGAGAAATTCGTCAAATATGGGCTTCGAGATCTTCCTACCCCGACATATCCTTATTTATCCGATGAAAATGGCCGATCCGCCGTCACGTTAACTACAACGAAACCACAGGAGCTGTTCTTCTATCTCCGACCATCTTATGTGGATGAGCGATCGGGCCTTGCTCGTGGCGTACCCGAAGATGATATGCACCCAGATGACATTGAAGACTCTCCATTTCATCGCCCGGAACCGGCGCACATATTCCGTCAATTGCCTCATCTAAAGCCAGATGTTCTATATCTGTTCGGTGAAAGCTCCCCGCTAAGCTCCCCGGCTGCCCGCCAGAAAAAGATACAAATGACTGGTACTGGTGTCGGTGGAAGTGGAGGGTTGGCTCGTGGTCGTGTACAGGAATCCGTTCTACCGTGTGGCCACATGGTCCCCATGGAACTTGTTCAAGAAACTGCTGAAGCCAGCGCTTGTTTTATTGACTCAACTCTTTCGTCCTCGGAGCTACAAGCTTCAAAATTTCAACAGGCGTGGAGTCAAGTTCCCCATAACGAGCGTGTAGCGATTGACAAGCAATGGGAAGCATATGTAAATTGTTGAAATATGACGCGTCATGCCCGTAACATCTAGTCTTTGATGTATTCCAGCTTTGAGTTATTGGTCGTAGTCAAGTCGTCCTCCACACCATATTTGCTCACTAGGAAAGTCGCGTAATCGTTCTTAAAGCGCTGCACCACACCGATAGCCTTGCCAGAATCATAACATAGAGTCAACTCGACCTCTGCGCCTTGATCAATGTCGCCCTTGTCCTCCCTGGCCCCGACCTTTCGAAACATGAACTTGCTGGCAGCACTCTTACGAGCATAGTACATGTAACCAAAGAATGTCCCGTTGTAGCTGCCAGATGTATCTGCAGCCAGATAGGTTTTCTCTTTGGATGCATGGATCAAGTAAGGCACGTTATATTTGAGCTTCAAAGGCGGATTAGTAGGACAAATCAAAGACGGTTGAAACGAAGCAGGAATAAATACCTTTGGGACTTGTTTAAGCTCGCTTGAGACTTCAATTTCGAAGTCACAGCCGTCAGTCCACCCGCCAATTCCGACATACTCCTTCAAGTCATCTGTAAAACCTTCACCCTTGACTCGCTTGGAAAATGCCGAGAAGTACTTGTCCGCTGTATCCGCATCGATGTTCCCAGCGGCGAGTCCAAAAGCGCCGGGTTGTGCTGCCTTAGCTACCTTTCTCAATTGTTCCTGGTATTTCAACAACACAGGTCCTGTATCGATATTAGCAGGAACCAATCAACTATACATACACTTTCAACATACCAAGTCGTTTCTTTTCCTCGTCCTTGCGCACGCCATAGAATTCGTTCTTTCCAACACCCGGGCCTTCGTTTGCTCGAAGGCGGAACTGGCAATTAACGGGCTTTCTGGTCCCCGCTATAATCCTTTCAAATCGTTCAGGGATGTGCCGGTAACCAGGGAAGCTTCCGATAAAGTCCACTAATGGCATCACATCTTGTTGCTGCTGATAGTCAGTACATTGGCGCTTGAGACCCCCGATAGCAGGAATACTTACATTGATAACTCTCCAGTGGTTGAACGGTTTGACAGTGTGACACCAATTCGGAGGACTTGAGGAAATCCCATGTTAGCATCAAGTCAACCTGCAGGTGGGGGAACTGTATTTAGCGGTTCAACTCACTCATTGCACAGGATTGTATCACCGCCCTGGGCTTCCCATGTGAGCGAGTTTGACATTCCACTGCTTTGGCTTGAGCTTGATGTATTTTTACTTGTTTCATAGCTTGCGCTGGCCGAAGCCTGGAACGAATTGTACGAGAAAGAAGCTTGAGCGCTAGCCTTCATTGCATTTGCCTTTTCTTCTGCCTTTGCAGACTCCGTGGAGGTAAATTGCTCAGAAGCAAAGAGTTTGCCACCCAGTTGAACATTGGTAGCAAAGAAATGACCTGTAAGAAAGTGTTAGGTCTTGAATTACAACAATATATCTGTGGACATGTAAAATATAGACGTGTCAACAAACCGTAATCGTGGTGGAATTGGACAAGAGATTCCTCATCCTTCACTTCTTCGAGTGCAATTTTGCAATCCTCTGTCAACTCAACACTTCTTGGATCAAGATGCAAGACGACCCTCGGAAACTGAAAAAGAACAATGTCAGCTTAGACAGTGCTGGAAGCATTATATCGATGAGGCCACCTTACGTTATATGTGATGTTCATCGTTTTTGTCGAAGATGATCCAGATGAAGCGACAGCTTGGCTTTCACTCTCGCTGAAACCTGCCTTTACAGACATACTGGCACCAAAAAGGTTTCCTCCCCTGAGAAAGATCAGTGATAGAACTCCAATTTTCATGTTCTAGATAAGTCACCCTGAAGCCTCAATATCCAGTTGGGAGAAAGAACTCGATGCAACACTCTTAGAGAGTGCAGTTGCAGTTTCAAAGACGTTTACATAGGAGTCATCAGTCACAACGTATCTAGGGATTCGGTATTTGGTCTGATATGTGTTAACCAGGAATCTGGGTGTCGGATACTCTAGTAGTATAAAAGAGGCAACCTCGGTAATGTAACTTTGAATTATTACTTACCTCAAGTATGATGCTTTTGTCGGCTTTTTCCATGCTGGTCATTTTTCTGGGTATAATAGAGAATGCTTCATACAATAAATTAGATGACTCGGACACAATCACATAAACAAGGTCAATAATATACTGCACTCACCAGTATAAGGGGCCTTGTCAATCCTCTTAAATCCTTTAGTACCATTCGCATAGTTGAAAAACACCATTCGATAGCCGTTCAGGTATTGGGTATTCCGAAGAACCGAATCCCAATTTTCTTCAGACATGCTACCAGCAACTCTGTTAAGCTGTCAGCCAAATGATCTATAAAGAAATCGCGATAGAGCACTCCCAAGGTTCATCACTTACATGACCCCCTCCTTGGAGACACCGGCCTTGAAGCTGGCATGATTGTACTTGCTAGCAAGCTCTTTCAGAGTTGCAGTGATCAACTCCGGCTTATTTTTCTGCGCACGCACATATGAATCAGTTTCGAAACCAGGATATATGAACGAGCTTCGACACCACATACGATCAAATCCAGATCCAGGTCACCATCCAAGACCTTCTGGGCACCTGCGCTTAGCTCCTTCTTCATGTTCTTTCCTTCTCTTCCTCATTTCTTCTGTCCACTCAAGATACACATCATGGACCTGAATGCCATCGGGGTCCTTTGCTTTTTCTTTCGAGTCGTCCTGTATCACATTCAGGCATTAGCATACCAAGTTCTCTGAAATTCTGTGCTATTTCTTGAAGCACATATGTATACCTTTTCGTCACCCTTGACTATCTTTTTGTATACAGCCCAACTCATGTCGTCACCAATACGAGCACCATCCTTACTGCAGAAGGCAAGTCGAGCCCTTTTACAAATCATGAGTCCTGAATTCATTTGCGTCCATGCCCAGAATATAGATCACTTACTTTGCGGAGTCGAGTTTCTGTTCACTTACCAATATGTTTCGGATCGTGCCTAGAGTGGCCTTTTTGCCGATTTCCGCCTCAGTGCTGATGCGGTTTGTCAACTTCTCTTCTCCAGAGGAATCAACAGTCCTGATGTTGAAAAGACAGACATCGTCAGTAGCCATGATGGTAGTTATGCGACTAGCAAAATTGATACCGCCTGGAACTCTGAATGGGTGGACGGCAGAGTTTTAAAGCATTCTTTTAAAACTACACAGAGGGGGCAATGGTACGGAGTACATAGCTATCTAACGAAGCTCCACAGGTCAGCTAAGATCCATGATCGTATGGATCGGACCCATCCAGGAAACTCAAAATCCGATCGAAGGTTCGCGATGTGAAGCATCTCTGGGTGCGCAATTGCATTTTTTGTAGTCACTATGAGTGCGCACCATATTCTTCCAACGAAATCCACGCTGTGACCATCAGCTCTATTGGTAACATCTTCTGTCACATAGAAAATTCAAGTTCAAGTTGCTTCTGAGCTCTAGACCCACTTCATCCCGTGAAGAGAATTCCCGACATAGCCGAGGGGAATTGAGATACAGAGTGCTCCAAACTTCTATTCCAAGTCTATGATGGGGGACTATGCAGTTACTATATGTATAACAACTTGAACCTTCGGCTTATACTCCATAGTTGGTTGCCTCGTGAACTTGGCCATGCACCTATTTCGCAAGCGCCTGCATTTACAGCCACGCCTACATCGACACTGGCTGGCACCAACACCCATTCTGTCTAGCCGAAGTTAGCGTGCTGTTTTCCCCTCGACACTTGTCAATACGAATAGTCGTGTCGATCGAAGGAAGACACATACTATCTACGGATACTCGTACATGTAGGAAAGTATCGGAAATGTCGTAATCTTGCGCTGCAAGCCCATCCTTCCTCCGATCGGCATGATCGAAGTCAATTGTGTGTTTCGCGTTCTGCAACCCGAAGCAGAGCAGTTCGATCACATCTGATAATTTCGGACATGTACGCTAGAATCTGACTTGGTCTATCCTTGGGCCGATTTCGTTCCCAAGCAGTCGATCTGAGACCGGGACACAGGTTGAAATTCAGAGCTCGGATTGGCGGCCTTGCTAAAACTTAGCCACTCGCCATGGGCGGATAGAACATGGATGCTCGGCCCGCTGCAGGGTAAGGATTGGGTCGTCATTTGACTTTGTGAGTTAAAATCGGAAGATGGCCAGGTTCTGGGAGTACAACAGGTCGGGCGCTGTCTGGCAATCGCGGCACGCCCCGCGTCGCGCCAGTTTGTTTGCAAGAGCCAATGCATGCAGCTTCTTTGGGGAACGGAGTGAGGGGCAGGATCAGGGGGTAGTGGCGAGTGCAGCACGATAAGAAGATGAGCTTTGACTCGAGCAATCACAGCATGGCTACCATGAGATTAGCCGATGATCGAGAAGCAATCGGAAGAAGTTGGGGGGAAGTGGGAGGTGGGATGGCGGGCAATACCAATGGGAAGGAGCAGATCACGCGACGTGGCCCGGGAACTTCACTTGTTCCACGACCTCCTCATATGCTGCATGATGCATGTTCCGATCCCCATTCCAACTAACTCCCTTACGGTGCATTAAGCAATTGTGAGACTGTGAGGCCGTGAGACTATGAGGCAGTTCACGATCCGAAGGGGATTCGAAGGAGGATCGCCATACTGAAGTGTCGGTGTCGCAGAGTGGAGTCACAATGGCCACCGCAAGACTCCATCAACCCCATCCACCCCATTTAGGGGCCCTCGCCTTTGACTCACTGGGCTTCAATTGCCTTTGAGAAGGGCTAATTTGGTTTCTTATGGACACTTCTCACTACGACCTCGTCTCCCCACTCAGCGCTAGGCTTGCATCTCATTTGCCGCGGTGGCCGGAAAACGTTGGGCAGGAATGGGTCTCTCGACCGCATCACTTTTTCCCCCCTCGCCCAGGGCACACACACACCATGCAGACCCTCGTCGGTGTGGCTCGGAAACCATCCAACTTGTGCTTGACCCACCTTAATCCGTCCTGTTCTCATCCCACCTCATCACACTCGTGGGTGCACATTGTACGGAGCGGAGTACCAAGGACGGAGTACTCGAAAGCAGAAATAAACCAGAAAAAAAATAGAATTGAATGGTGGCACATGTCCCCCCACTCATCAGACCCATTTTCTCCATGCTGCTGCAGCTTGACCTTTCCTAGATAGTGTATTTGACTTCCCTATTCCCAATCCCCTTTCGCCATGGGATGCCTGCTCCTGCAGCTTTGCCCACAAGTGGAGATCATGCTGCTCTCACCCGGCCCTAATCCAAGCACCGGGCTTCACTAATCCTCTCCCAATGCTGGCCACCAATGCATGGAGACCGAAGGCGACGTGGTCCAATGGCATGCGATGCCAGCGGGCTGTTCGTTAATGACGTTCCAGGGCCCAATTCCACGCTGCATCGGGGTTGTTGTCCCATCCACCCGGACAACGGACGAACTGTTATACGCTGCCTCGCCTTGACGGTCCAATTGTGATTTTCTCGTCTCCAGAGGAACAGG
The DNA here is from genome assembly GCA_031761475.1 of Penicillium pancosmium. Taxonomy (NCBI): domain Eukaryota; kingdom Fungi; phylum Ascomycota; class Eurotiomycetes; order Eurotiales; family Aspergillaceae; genus Penicillium; species Penicillium pancosmium. The sequence continues at coordinate 78,082 of JAVMSB010000058.1, read as the reverse complement.
CGTACGCTTCTTTCCTCTTCCGTCCTCTACTACATCAGTACCCAGTCTCGCGACTCTCTACCTCTCACTTTTCTTGTACCTCCAGAATTCCTCGCCGTCCCGGACTTTTACCCTTGCATCGAGCCCGACATTAGCTTGTCACTTTCTTATTGTTTCATTCTTGTCATCACGCGCCAGTCAGCATCGGCCACCTCGTTGTGTGATACGTCATTGAAACGAGGACATGGCCAAGAAGAAGAAGAATAAGAACAATAACAATAACCGTCTTCCTGCCGGCTCTACGACACCAAACCCCGAAGCCAAGGATATCAACAAGCCAGCCCCAGAGCCGGCTGCTGTAGGGGACGAAGATGCAGCAACCCCAATACAAGTATGCGAATATCCCTCAGTTTCAATATCAAAGCTTCGAACGTGAATTGAAGACCTATGAAATTGGCTCTTTGACTTTCTCTTCTTATCCTATCACCCCTAAAAATGCCAATGCGAATCGTCTGACGGAGGGCAAGGACCAGGATAACCAAACGGCTGCCGATGCCGAACCGAAAAAGGAGGATGCCCCCGTCGAGTCCCCACCAGAAGAGCCTAGCAAGCCTGCAGAAGAGAGCTCATCGAACTCAGAACCTGCTGGTAAGTACTAAGAAGTGGATTTGGCAGCTATCGGAGGAATCATGTCATTGGCTGTGTAACAGTCACTTACCCAACGCCCTTAGAACCAACAGAGCCCGCTGAGCCCGCTGAGTCTGCAGAGGCCACCGAGCCCGCCAGCGGAGACGCAAAGGAGGACGGTAAGGAGGAGCCTGCTGGTGATGAGCCAGCGCCGAACGCAGAGGGTGAAAGCGCTCCAGACGAAGCCTCTCAAGAACCCCCTGCAGAGGGTGCAGAAAATCCAGAGACCGAAACGAAAGACGAAGAGCCTACGCCCCCGGCGGAAGAACCAGCAGCAGATGATGGTAGAGCCAAAAAGGACAATAACAATGACAACAATGGTAAGAATCACTTGTATAAAGAAGAGAACCTTAACTTGACATATGGTTTCACAGACGAAGATTTTCCAGAGTGTGACCCTGAAGCCGGACTCGACAAAGTAGAGGCCGAGAAGGAAGCACTCGCCAAGCAAGAAGCCGAAGACGCCAAAGCCGAGGAGGATCTCCCGTCAGCAGATGGGGAAGCTCCGGCTGCTAGCGATGAGCAACCCGCCGCTGACAATGCCGAAGACACTGGTGATAGTCCTGCGCCATTGGAAAATCCACCTCCGACAGAAGAAGCTGCAGATGCCCCTGCAGACACACCCGCCGATACTTCTGTCGAGTCTCCTGAAGCTCCTGTTGAGGCACCTGTTGAGGCACCTGTTGAGACTGCACCAGAACCCGAGAAAGAAGCTTCCAGGGAAGAACCAGCAGCCGATCCTAGCCCGCCAGCTGAAGAGCCACCAGCCGATGAACCCGCCGGCAAGTCGAAAAAGAAGAAAAAGGGTAAAAAGGGTAAAAAGGCAGTGGATCCCGAGCCCGAGCCCGAAGCTGCACCCGAACCTGAAGCGGAGCCTACATCAGAGCCTGCGCCCGAGCCTGAGCCCGAAGCTATTGAGCCTGTAGCGGAGTCTGCACCAGAGCCCGAGCCCGAAGCCACTCTCGAACCTGTAGCGGAGCCTGCACCAGAACCCGAGAAAGAGGCTCCCAGTGAAGAGCCAGCAGCCGAAACTCCATCCGAAGCTACACCTGCCGATCCTAGCCCGCCAGCCGAAGAGCCGCCAGCCGATGAACCAGCCGGCAAGTCAAAAAAGAGCAAGAAAAAGGCGAAAAAGGCGAAAAAGGCAGCTGAGACCGAAACCGAGCCTGAACCTGCACCTGAACCTGTGACTGAGCCTGCATCAGAGCCTATACCGGATCCTGTGGAACCACCTGCAGAAGAAGCCACAACACCCGAAGGCGATGAAAAGGCCGAAGCAGAGGTAGAGACAAAGCCTGCTGAAGCAGCAGATCCCAAGGAACCCGAAGAAGTACCACCAGCTGCAGAAGCAGAGGAAGTGCCAGCTGAGGCTACCCAAGAAACGGAGAGCGCTCCAGTTGAAGAACCCCCTGCTGCTGATGCTTCTGTCAATGCCCCTTCAGAGGCGGCTGCTGAGAAATCTCCCAAGGAACCGGAGCCTGAGCCTGCTCCAGCCGCTGAGCCCGAAGCCACACCAGCTGCAGTTGATGAGGTCAAGGCAGAGGACGCGCCTTCGGAGGCTGATACTCCAGAGCTAGTAGCTGAGCCGGTCGAAGAGCCACAAGCAGCACCTGAACCTGAACCTGCAGTTGAAGAAACACCCTCGGCCCCAGATGTTGCTCCAGAACCAGAACAGCCTGCTGAAGAACCACCCGCTGAAGAGGTAGCAGAGGCACCGGCTGCAGACGAAGTCAAAGTCGAAGCCGAAGCCGAAGCTGCACCTGAACCTGAACCAGCTGCTGAGCCTGAGCCTGAACCCGCTGCTGTTGAGCCGGAATCTTCTGCTGAGCCTACACTCCCAGCAGAAGCCCCAGCAGAAACAGTAGTAGAAGAACCTACCTCAGAGGCAGATCAGCCAAAGGAGATTCCAGCGGAAACCCCACTGGCTGAAGCTGAAGCTGCACCTGTGGATCCCCCGCCTGCTGAGCCGGAGCTAACACCAGAGCCTGAGGCTGCACCCACTGAACCCGAGCCAGAACCGGAACCCGAGCCAGCCCCCGAGCCTGAGCCTGCGGCCGCTGAACCGGAGCCCGAGGCTGCACCAGCTGAGCCCGAACCAGCTCCTGTTGAGCCAGAGCCAGTATCTGAATCTGTGCCTGCCGAGCCAGAACCAACGCCAGAGCCCGAGGCTGCACCCGCTGAACCTGAGCCAGCACCGGAACCCGAGCCAGCTCCTGCTGAACCAGAACCAGAACCAGCTCCTGAGCCCGAGGCTGCACCAGCTGAGCCCGAACCAGCTCCTGTTGAGCCAGAGCCAGTATCTGAATCTGTCCCTGCCGAGCCAGAACCAACGCCAGAGCCCGAGGCTGCACCCGCTGAACCTGAACCTGAACCTGAAATCGCCGAGCCAGAGCCAACGCCAGAGCCAGCTCCTGCTGAGCCCGAGCCGGTGCCACAGCCCGCCGAACCAGAACCAGAACCGGAGCCGGCGCCTGCTGAGCCAGAGCTGGCGCGAGAGCCCGAACCCGAGCCCGTACCTGCTGAATCAGAGCCATTCCCCACTGAGCCTCTAGTGCCCGCGGCACCCAGATCCTATGGACTTGCACCGGATGAGATTCCTCCCGAGGAGTCCGCCGAGGGACCTCGCGGCGAGCTCATGGAGCCCATGGATCCCACTGCAACCAGGCAAGGTTCTCGCAGAAAGAAGAGACGCTCGCCTAGTGACCGTGAAGACCGTGAACGAGAGCGACGATACTCCAAGACCTCTTCTGAGGGCCGCAAAGAGCAGCTTTCCCGTCCCAAAAACGACGGCGGCTTGTTCACTAACCGGTGGGCCAAGGCTTTGGAGCAAGCCCGAAAGGAACACGACGACAAGCAGCAGAAGAAGATCCAGGAGAAGAGGAAACAGCAAGCTGTCGCTGAGGACCGTCAACGCAGTGGAGTCTCGCCCCCTGAGAAGATCAGACGCTCCGAGAAGATTGCGGCAAGAGAGGAGGCAATGGCAATGGAGGAGTCGCCTGTCGTTGAAGTCGAGATTGAGCCTAGGCCTAAGCGCCGTTCGTCTGAACATGGCCAGGCTAGGTCAGTCAAGACTACATCCTCGAAACAGGCAGCCTCTTCAGCCCCAGCTCCCAAACGCGCTTTCCTTCGATATATGGGAAATGGTCAATCAGACACGACTAGACCCATTGTGCGGGTCAACAGCACGAAATCTACTGCACCGCCGACTGAGCGTCGTCCTTCGATCAGCCACAGCAACGGTAGTGGTCCACCGAGTGACGAGAAAGCCACCATTGATGAAAGGCGACCTAGCACTCGCTCTGGCGGCTCTTCCTCTCGCCGCGAAGCACGACGTGAGGAAAGGCGCGAGGAGAGACGCGAGGAGCGTCGACAAGAAGAAGCTCGGGCCGAGAAGAAAGCACGGAGACGGTCTCGCGAGGAACCCGAGTCCAGCAAGCCCCGGGAAAGGGAGCGAGAGAAGAGGCCCGAGGGCTCGCGTCGCGCCGCCCGTCAGGAAAGCAGAGACAAGGATCCTAACTCGCGCCGTCATCGTCGTCGCGAAGAATCTCCGCCAAAAGAGCAATCCAGGCTTAAGAGTCTTTTCCGAACAATCGCAGCGCACTAGATTAGGTACATTTGTTTCGAGTCTTTGATTTTTGTTCTTCTTTTTTTCAACTTTTGTCTTTTGATATTATTTGTGATAACTGAAAGTGTCTGGGGATATGTATGATTGATGATTGCATGAAGGAGCGACGCATTACCGGAGTATTTTGTCTTTTCGTCCAGAAAGGACAACATCGAGTCAAGACTGTGAAGTGATTATGAAATCTATTAGATATGTCAAATTGTTATACACTGTCTCCAATTTCTGGTTTGAAACTGAAGCCGCAAATTTCTGGTGCAATCCACTAGATGCGAATTCATTTTTCCCCTTCAAATAAAACTGCGTTCAACGCAGTCGTCGGGAGAGAGTAGGTACACCATAGTAATCATCAAAGTCATGCTACATGTAAACCGCGTAGACTGTAATACGAAGTTCAAGTTTCAAAAGAGATGCAGAAGTATTCAGTGAAGATGTCAACACCGAAATGTCTCGCTCTTGGCCGGAATGACCCTCGAGCACCATCCACACCACGCTCGATGTGAGCCACCCTCCTCCCGAACAAGATATGTGCCTGTTTCCCGCTCATCCTCATACTCAACCACGCAGGCTCCGACCATGACTCGCTTCTTCGCTTTATGCTTCACGACGCCGCCGAGCCCGATCACTTCCTGCCGAAAATACCCCGGCTCCTCGCCGTCGTGGCTATCTGTCGATAGCAACTCGGGGTGGTATGATGAGTGAGTGGGAGAGCTGTGCCCCGTACTGCTGGTATCACTAGAACTCTCGTCTACTTCACAGTCGACCTCGAGCTCAATTTCTTTTGCCGCAAGACATGTTTCGCCGCGTCCACATTTTACCCCCTGGCTGCCTTCGCCGATGCCTGTTCCCAATCCGCCACCAAGGTATGTACTGTATCGGGTACGCCATGCCCAAACTCGTCGGTAGGTTATGTCGTTGCTGCGTAGGGTCTGACCGCACTGGACACAAAGCCAGACAACATCATCGCAATTGCAAAAATTGCTCGCCAGTGTGTTCGGTATTGAGCTCTCCTCGTGGTGTTCTGTTGCGGTCGGATTGGGAGGTGTGTTGTAGAGATGGTGGGAGAGCGGCGCAGTGCCGCAGGTCTGACAGAGACGGCGGATTCGGCCCTTTAAGGCTGTCTGGGAGGGAGGCTTGATCGTGCAATTCTAAAATCCGATCAGCTTGGACACATCCATGCAGCGAGTGCTTCGAACATACTCTGCATACGATCTTAGTGCAGCGTCGACAGTCACCGACCATGTCGCGCGCACATCTGCCCACTTTTCCACGTGTCATGCGTCCAGGGTCACCATTGCCCTGACTCAACAGCCTGAGCACCGACTTGACGCTGTCAGGGAGGACGGCCCTGCCGTCCAGCATATCTGAGACGGTCTCGATATACTCATTCTCGCACCGAAGCGTCTCACGGACGAGTTGATGCCGGAACGGCGCCAGATTCACGTGGAATTGGCGGCATGTTCGCGAAAGGGCGTGAAGGGTATTCAAATCGACGGCGCGGGCAATTTCCTTGACAATTCTAGTGGAGGCGCCAGCAAGGCCGTCGTGTTAGTTCTTGGCTCGAGTGTGGGGAAAGGCGGACGCGGTGAAGATCGAGGGGGGAGATCCACATACGGGTAGCAACTCAACGCCGCGGAGAAGGCATTGCAGTTGGGAGTTTTTGATGTCGGAGTGTGTTTAGGGAGGGTTGTCGCAGTGTGCGCGTCTTGGAGTGTGACTTGGGCTTTGAGCTCTGAAGTGGAGGTGGAGGTGGTTGAAGGAGGAAATTCGGCGGCTTTGCTGGTCGCGGCCCTCAGCTTCTCCGGGGCAAGCAATGAGCCGGGATGCCGGAAGGCATCTTGATCGAGATCGACAAACACCACCATGCTGCTGCTGCTGCTGCCATCTGAGGCCTCGTGAATGAATCAGCTCATCAGATAAGATGGGAGATCCCCTGGGGCCTTTTATAGCGTGGGGCGGGGTTGCTGAAAGTGTGGTTCTGCTGGGTCCCTGGCGCGGTAGCCGGGATCCGAGTGGGATGATGCTCGTGTGAGGGATTTTGATGCTCCGTTCCTCGGTGAGCGAGGCGCAGTGGAGGGGAATAATTGGCGCAATATTGTCAATTCGTGTGACGCGGGGTGGACGCGGGGGTGGAAGAGCGAAGCGGCCAAAGAGGGGAAGAAGGGCAGAAGGCGTCTAGACCGAGTGACTTTGATTAGAGCTGGCTAGCTATACTTAGCTCTACTCTTATACTGCCGGCTATCAGCGGATATCACTAGTACTACTAGTCATGCACAGGACTATGTTAGATTTTATGTGGTTTAAAAAGAAAAAGAAAGGAGGAAGGAGGAGACTGCATAGAAGCATACTCTCCTCTACTCTGACCCTCTGGGTATTCTTTTTTTCTTTTGATTTCGATTTGAGGGGATTCATGTCGATCTCGACCCACCAGCCCACTAGAGGCCCTTCAACTTGCTTGCTGCTGCAGATTTTCAAATATATTAATTCCATTCACTAAATGCTATAGTAAATCCTCCTCTATTCAATCACACAGAAATAATTAGAATGCCAATATTATGTCCACGCTTGTATGACCACGCTATGTCCGAATCAAATCAAAACACTTCCAAGGGAAGATGGATGCTCTAGAGGTGGTCGCAATGAACCTCGTAGCTTCGGTAAACCTTGTCGCCAGAGAGACAAGTCTGGACAGGAACGTCATGTGCGTCCAAATGGCAAGTGACATCGCTGTAAACACGCACTGATGATACAGTACCAGTCAGTTCTTGAACAATTGTACACCACACATCCCGCTGATCGACTACTTACGGCTGCAATTGTTGATCGCGTATTCGAAGCTGACGGATCTATAAGGGGTGTCGCCGGGGAATATATTGCACTTGTTGACATAGTCGCCGTAGACACCGAGTTCACCTTCGTTCTGTGCCGAACAGCCAGGCTCCCCAAACAGACGAAGCTGGGCATACCGAGTGTCGGCCGGGGGTGCTGGCATCGCAGATGCGCCCATGGCAAGGGCAATGGCGGAAGCAAGAATAGTGGTGAAATGCATTTTGACTCTGATGTGGTAGAAATCGAAGCTAGGGCTTGAAGAAGGTTGATCGGTGATGTTTGATGAACTGTGTTGATGATCTGATAGAAGTGTGCGGATCTGCCCTTTCTTAAATACCACATTCCTGCGGCTTGGCAACCTAAACATCGCTTTGGCCAAAAGGTATGAGTGAGAATCCGCTCTATTCTTGGAAGCTTTGGTCAGGTTCAACAAAGCTAGTTCTTCCCGTGATCTGACGAAAGAGTGTACACAATGAGGGGCGAAAAGCATGTCTCACCTACCTCGCCCGCTCCTACGCGTGTCGTTTAATAAGGCTGTGTATGTGCCATGTGTCGATCTATAGCTTGTAGAAATCTGTCTTCGTATGGAAGCTTTCTGCTGGCATTTTTATTGTTGAGCCCAACAAACGCTCAAGCTTCAAAAATATCGACTTCCTGCAATTCCAATCTTCTATGCCATATTGTGTTTGTTCTAGTAGTAGTCTTTTAACACGATACCGAAGCTTCATGTTCTGCCCCGCGATTTGAGTCGGTCAGCGATCTATTTACATCTCAGCTTGTTATTCGTCCAAGCTCTGCAACATGACATCATGCCACAGTAAGTAGTATCGAGATGCGGCATGGAATCGACCTGCTTTCCTAGCTAGGTCGAGGAATCAACCAAGGCTTATATTTTTGAGACAATGATTCACAGTGCCATCCAAGATTATTCGGAAGTCATACTCCGTACTAATCGATACAAACAAGGCAACCAGCATGGCTGAAGGAACTACAGATTCCGATGTCAGCTGAGTGTGACCTGTTGCATTAAGGCTTCGTGGGCAGCAATGTCTCGAATAGTCATGGTCAAATTCTGAGATCATCTACTGTACCTTCAACACGTATGATATGTGTCATTTCATTTTCATTCAAGCGATGATTCAGAGTGGACCGGCTAACTCGAATGATCTCCGTTGCGTTGTGCGGGGTGGGTAGCCCCGATCTACTTCGAGGCCCGAGCTTTACTGCACATGAGACAATGTGGCCCGCCTTGCTTGTCCTACCGAATATGGTAGAGGTCACGATTTCGAGAAGCTTCCAAGAATAATTCAATTCAGCAATTATGTCTTGCAAATGGCTGTACAACTATCAAACATGGTTACATTCAATAACAGCCACCCTGACTGGGGCCTGGTCAGCTACCACGTATTCCGCATGTGAAAAGTAGTTATGTGGTCGCAATTAGTGATTACATTCCTCATACTGTTTGATTTGCTACCAGGTCATCTGCTCCATCGGTTCTTCGCCCCTTATAGCTCTCCATTTATTACTTGATGGTATCAAATATTCAGATCCCTTCATTATCCAGGACCATTTTCTCAAGAAACCCGGCATTATCTCCCAATTATTCTCGTCGGACGGATCTCCCCAAATAATAAATCCTGCTCGAGATGAAGTCATTCTATCTTCGTCCTCATCCAGATTTTCACGGTCAGAAATACAGCCTTTTGCATTGTTCTGAAACGCCGGGAATACATCATTCGAAGAAAGAGATTCGAGATGGGGTACGTTGCCAAGTATGTCGAGTAGAAGCTCGATATGATCGTAATGACATTGCTGCTGAATTAAGATATTTCGCATTTGTCGGAACGGAATAAGGTCGATCCAAGGGGCATGTATTATGCGTGTCTGTAGTTCAGTCAACGCAAGCGAGCTCGGTGTCTCTGCCTTCGTGATGATTTGGAAGACCCCCGGGAAAGCCGTGTCAAAGGCGACCGGGTCATGCCCCGGCAATATAGAATCAATAGATCGGGATAAAGTAAGCTTATTATCGTAAAGGCCTCGGTATACATTAAACTGGACGAGACTGAGCAGAAAATCTGCGCGGGGAGAGGCCATCTGAGGGTGACCGCCTAGTGTAGACGTTGTGGCAGTCCAGTCTGAGGGTTCTTGGTGTCTCTTAGTGTCAGTCGACAGGCGGTGATTGGAGGATTTCCAAATTTTTCTGTGACTTGGAATAGGTGGATTTTGTTGAGGATTATCCCGTACGAGGCGCCAACGGCCGATCTGATAAGGGGTCCGGTTGGCTTTCCCTTTTTTCTGCACAGCAAGTCGTTCCCCTGTTAGATGCGAGTTAGCCATCAAAGTATTGCGCAGTATGATGACTCAATTCTCAGGCGCTTACTATGAGCTCTCTGGTTAAGCTTGTTTTGAAGTTTCCTGCGGAGTTTCATTTCATGTTCATCGACTGCACTCCTTGGTGGCCTCCTTTCAGCAGTTAGTGCGCTCATCCTGAACGAGACTCAATTATACGTCGAGGCTGCGATGGACAGAAGAGATCACTGACACAAATGGAAAGCTTGTTTGTCAAAGCGTGGGTTGTTCAAAATATATGAGAGGGAGTTTTCAGTTTGGGGGCCGAGGGCAGTGCAGGCTTAGTTCAGCCTCAAAAGGGTAATTCCTGTCAGCAGGCCCCACTTCTACTATATTTCTAACTCTTGATTTGAATACCGAATGTGTCTAAATCGACTCCGATGGATGCTGTGCAGAGGGAAAGGTTTATGAGTACTTCAGTTTTCCACTGAAACGGAATATTCTACATCCTTCCGAATAATCATCCTTGTGCTTCCATCACTTCCACTGTGCATGCTGCCTCCCTCCCTCGAGTACCCTGACCTCACAGCCTCACTGACAACTGTCTTATTGCCCCTCCCATCGGTCACATCTGGTCTGTCCCTAAACACCCCACTTGCTCGGCGAGCGGCCCGCCCCATCACTCTTCCCATCTCATAATCCCGCGACCGCCCCGAGGCGTAGGGATCGGTAATTTCCTGTCTCCCGGACCCATACCCGTAACCATAGCCACCGCTACTGCTGCCGAGGTTGGAGTCACCGGCTGTGCCATAGTGGGTTGTGAGGGCGCTCATGAAGGGACGTAGGCAAAATACCGTGCATGCTATAAGCGAATAGTTGAGCTGGAGTTGGGTGAAGACTGTGTGGCTTATTGCGGCGAGGGTGGGATTTTCAGTAGTTGCATATTCTCTGAGGGCAGAGAGACGAAGTGACGAAAATATTATTAGCCTATCAGTCAAATTGGTGTTAGTTGAGGTATGTAGTGGTGCTTAGGAATCGGACTCGGAAGGAGGACGCACGGTAGTCTAGCTGCAAAGCATACTATGATCACGATTTTATGTGAATTATGCATCTGTAGACCCCAAACCAGAGCAATACTGAAAGTAAAAAGTAAAGTTTCAGTTGATATGTCAAGCGCGACGATCGCTTGCCAGCGGGCAAACTTTTAAATGTTAGTATATCGCATTCGATGGCTGTGTATTTGGTTCGTGGTTGTTGCTCAAGAGCGAAATTGTAGACATACTAGGTTCTGACACTGTACGCCAGGTATAGCCCACGGCTTATTTCCCTCGCAGTCGACCGAGATAGCCAGCACTGAAACAAAAACACCCACTGTGCTCAACCCTAACGTCGCCCACAAAAAGCTCTTGTGGCGCTCCCGCGGGGTTAGCCGCAGGTAGATGGCGATTACGCAGCATTTCGAGAGGTATAGAGTTAATAGATATAGTATGTCGGCAGTAACGAGGGACTGCTCCTGTCAGTCTCTTCCTTATATCCGATTCGTTTCAGCGTCAGGTAACGAATAGGTACATTTTGTATGCGATTGACGGCATTTTCAGCCACCAGTGATATATCGGTTCCGAATCCGATACTCGAGGAGTGAAATATAATTATTGACTCGGCGACCGCAGTAATCTAATATGATAATATGATGTCAGTCTCGTTTACAACAAATTTATTTGTCGATGGATTTCAATTGCGTACCGTGGCGCCCAGCAAGATTATATCGTCTGATCCCCATGGCGGACTAAGAAACTTCCGCACATACACTCGGATCAACAGGCTGACCAGCGAGATCACCAAGCAGATGGCGGCTGTTATGATAATAATCCCGGCATGATGCTTGTCATCTATCGTCTCGAAAGGCGGCGACTGGCCCGGGGGCACTTTGATGGCCATTGCGGCACGGATACCAAAGTGTGGTCTGACGCGGAAGTATCAAGGAGAAAATGATCTGATAAGAAATAGAAAATAATAATAATAATCAACCATCATGGCGATGACTCCATGAATAACGGCTAGGTAGCTCGGGCAATTCAAACGAAGAGGTCTAACATCCAACGCAACGTGATACTAGTATATTAGTAATTTTTTGGGGGCTGTGATATCAGCTGGAGCGATCCTTCTGGTCACGGTACTACTAGTAACTAGCCGCCGGCCGGCGTGTGCACAAAAGGCATTTCGACCGAAGCTCGAAACCTTGAAAACCAAGGATGCACGGTACCTGCTCCAAGCCCATATCCCTGCTTAGCGTGGGAACCAGTGCACGATGGGAAACTGACAGCGGACAAATATAAATGACAAGACTCCATGCTGGATCACAAATATCCAATCAGGGGGACAGTCAGGCGAGAGGAATGAACTATATACACGTATTTCAGGGCACGACAGGGTGGAGTTTGCAATTTGGGACTGCGCTAGCTACGAGATAGAGTTGGTGAAATATGGAGCCGGGCTGTAGACTGCATAAGGGGCGCCAGCCTTTCCCTTACGCCAACTGCCAAGCGGGCGGGAAATGGGGCCGCAAAGTAGGGTCCACCCTCCATACGCCACCATAATGAAGGAGTTGTAGAAGGCTCGGACGGAGTATTCGTAAACAGGAAGAACTAATCATTTCATCAAGGATATGTGACATTCTCATGAAAATTTGTTTCTCCCTTTGAATTCAGTTGACTCTTCCTCTTATTCAACTTGAACCTAAGGATATCACTCAGGGATGCCAGGTCGGGAAGACTTGGAGCGAAGCCATGTAGTTATAGGTTATGCAAACTACCTTGTTTCAGACCCAATATGCATATCGTATGAGTACTCGTGTTCCGTATACTCTGCCAAATCATTCCTTCCATTTAGTAATGCTCATTAATATCCAATCTAGTATTCACAGCTCGAGTGGATTTCTCCACTTAGTAAATCCACAAAGTGGGCTCTTCTTGCCACGCGCTCCACTCTGCCTTCGACTCGGACCCCTATGTACGAGTATGATTATATAGGAAAGTCCTCTGCATTGTTATCACCCGAAGATGATCCGTTCTAAATATAATGAAACAAAATTATTTTCGCCCCTTCTAATGCCAAAATCATACGAGTGGGTAGTAACTAAATTTCTCGCTTCACCAGCGCGACGGGCGGGATGTAATGGTGCCGTCCCCGCAGCACATAATACACCACCGCAATGATCAGGATTCCTCCATACATGACTGCACACCAGTTCATGCTTTCAGGATCAACGGTCGAGATAAGCGGGAAGAAGGCGAATACGAACACTGGGCAGAGAAAGCATAGCGCTCCAATGTTGATGGCCATGCCGAACCGGCCGAGTGTCCATCTGTGTGGTGGGAGGGGCTCCCCTCTGATGCGCTTTAGAAGCACGCAACCAATCGTGATAATGTACGAGGACATCATTGCGCCGATGGTAAGGGTGACTATGGCAAGAAGCGCGGCTGAAGAGCCGATGTTAATGAGCGACAAGAGTATCGTCACTACCAATGAGACCATCACGGCGTTCAACGGGATGTTCCAGCCGGGGTTAACCTTATTATGTCAGTGGACTCATGCCTGAAGGGAAAAATGGAATGACATACATATCCAAAGAAGTCCGAGAAAGGAAGGCCGCGGTCACGCGCGAAAGACCATAACTGGCGCGATGCCGTTGCTATTTCTGTGATCGTGCTCGCCGTCAAGGTCAGCACCAAAATGGCGGTCATGGCGTTCGTGCCCGGAAGACTCTCTGTCGCGTTATAGAACACCTGCATAAATGGGTACCCTGTCGGAGTGGCCAGGATATCGTCAATGTCCCCCAGGGTAAAGCAAACCGTCACCAGTACCAGGAAACCACAGGCGGCATTAGTGCAGACCGAGGTGATCATCGCCTTTGGCAAGGTCTCAGATGCATCTTTGATTTCCTCCGCTAAATAATCACACTGTCAGTAAAAATTCTGGAAATTATTGGGAAGATACGTACACATATGCACTGCGCAATCATATCCGATCAGCGCTGTGATGGTGGTCGAGAATCCAACAAGCGTGGCAGTCCCCGCGCTGTTCCAGGATCCACCGTTGTTGAACTCAGTGAACACCTGCTTGGCGCTGCGACGAGGACCAAGTACCCATAGCGGAATTATTATAGCAAACAGACCGCACACATGGAGAATCAGAATCAACACTTCCACGAAGGGCAGCCGCTTGGCCAAAAAGGTATTGAATATAATCGAGAACAGTGTGATGGCAATCACCAACAAGGTACCGTGCCATGCCTCCATACCGTAGTCTGGGTTGTTTAGCACTATTAAGCCTTGAATTATCGTTCCAGCTAGATAGGCGATCGACACGATGGCGCATTGCCAGCCCATGGCGCACAGCCAACCTATATTGTTAACTTATATTGGGCGAATAGAGTAGAAAATAGAAGAGCATACCAGTAATGTAGCTGAGAAATTTTTGACAGCTAGGAGGAGCAAACTCCGATACCCAATGATATTGTCCACCAGAAGTAGGGGCCCTAGGGAATTAGAATGGATACAAAGCCTCAATTGTCAGGCAGACTCACATGGATGCCATCTCAGCCAGACTCAAGAACACAAGAAGAAATCCAGCAGCGACAATGAGGAATCCCCAAATCAGCCCGGCAGTTCCTCCATCTGTCAATCCTTGTTGCAGTAGACTATAGAGGGTCAGTCATTGAATCAAAATGTAGACACGGATGGCATACGTCAAAACAACCTCCCAGGTGGCGATCAACGTGCAGCCAAATCCTACAATGGAGATAAATCGGAAGTTACGCTGCAGAGTTAGCTCATGTACACTGGCCGCGATCTTAGAGTCTTGAACATACCCGCAAAACCTGATCTCTCCCCAGAGCACTCATATCAGCTTGGTCGGCCTGGGTGCCGCGCCATTTAGGGGCGACAAAGCCTCTGGAGGGGGCTTCCTCGGCGAAGGTCATGGTGACTGTTGAAGGGTCTTTGTTCCAAGGCATACTAGAATATAGACGGCGAAAATGACGAAGGACCATCGGAGAAAAGGCAAGGGTTGACGGTAGGCCGCTTCGGGTAACTATAAAAGAATGGTGGTATTAACTTTTGCAGAATCCTCCGCCCCTCATAGCATCCACTCAGCGCGTCTGGCCGACAGTGGAGCAATTCGCGCGGCACAGAATCTGCGTTTCAGACAGCAGAGGCAGTGAAACTCTGTAGCAGGACTAGAGCATAGTTGCAGCTTCCTGCTATTTAGTGTGACCTGCTAGACAGTTAGGGCTTCGTGTTGATTGCGGCCCCACCGAAGCTATTTTATTGCCACGTCAGGAACTTTGCCCTGCTTTGGCGGGGACGAGACAGAGGACTCCTTGCATGAGAAAATCATGACATGAATTGGGATTGACTGTCAATTGATGACTGCCGCCTGATTGGCATCTTGGGTTTTCCTCCTCTTCACCCCTCCTCACATAATACCATGATCCCTTTCACCTTCCTCGCCCTCCTCATCCTCGCCTCCTACCTCATCTACCATCATGTCTTATACCCCTACTTCCTCTCACCGCTCTCTTCCATCCCTAACGCCCACCTCACATCTCCCTTATCCGGGTGGTGGATTGACCACAAGCGCAGCACAGGGACAGAAGTCCTCGCCATTGATGCCCTACACCAAAAGTACGGCCCCATCATCCGTCTCGGTCCAGATGAACTGAGTGTCAATTCCATCCACGGTCTAAAAGTCATATATACCGGTGCTTTCGAGAAACACGCCTTCTACAACGATGCCTTTGTCAATTTTAACGTTGAAAACATGGTCGGCATGGTGCACAATGCGCCACACGCACACCAGAAGCGCATGCTGAGCAAGACCTTCTCCAAGTCGTTTCTCCAGGAATCTGGTGATCTGCAGACGATCTCAAAAGTTGTTCTGTGGGAACGATTGATGCCTATTCTTAAGAAAGCGGGGAATGATGGAGAAGTGTTGAATGTTCTACCGATGTTCCAAGCTGTTGGGATGGATTTTACCTCCTCATTCTTGTTTGGTTTGAGACAAGGGACGAGGTATCTGTTCAATATCCCGGAGTGGATGGTTTGGCTCGAGGAGTATGAGAAGTTTAAGTTTTTGAGTCGGGACGACCGGTATATGGGGTTTATTGAGAGGTGGTGCATGGGACTCTGCGAGCGAACAGAGGCGTCCAAGAAGGAGGAGATCCTCAGCGATGAGGAGAAGCTGCTGCCATCCACGAATCCAGTCATCTATGAGCAGTTACAGCAGAGCCTCCTTTCACAGGAAGAACACGACCCGCGTCCGTTGAATCTAGCAGTTGCGTCCGAATTGCTCGACCATCTAGTTGCAGGCCATGAAACGACTGGCATCACATTCACATACATGATGTGGGAGCTATCCAAGCAGCCGGAGCTTCAAGCTAAGCTGCGAAAGGAGCTAATGACCGTGTCTCCATCCCTACGGTACCCAGGCTCGAGCACGAGCACAGGCGGAGATAATCCCATCCCTTCTCCTTCCGCCATAGACGCCCTTCCCCTGCTTGACGCTATGGTTCGCGAGACCCTTCGTCTTCATTCCCCGGCCCCGGCCCAACTCCCTCGTATCACCCCCACCACAGAAAAGGGCACTTCTCTACATGGGCACGATAACATCCCGGGTGGCGTAAGAGTCAGCTCAACCGCCTATTCCCTCCACCGAATCGACGAGGTCTACCCGCACCCTCTGGAATGGCTTCCAGAGCGATGGCTTCAGGCAGGTGACAATATTCACGACATGAGGCGGCTATTCTTTGCATTTGGGAGCGGCGGGCGCATGTGTTTAGGAAGTAATTTTGCATTGCAAGGTGCGTCCTTTAAGTATGAATCTTCGAAGATGAGGCTAATGAATGCAGAAATAAAATTGGTCATGGCGGCGGTGTATTCAAACTTCACGACATCTACTATAGACGATGAAGGCATTGAGCAACACTACGAATTTATTGCACTACCGCGCGGAAGAAAGCTAATGTTGAAGTTTACGCCTGTTGATGATTAATGCGATACGAACACATCATATAAGATGCGAGTTATGGAGTAATGAAGAGCATCCAAAGATTTCTCTTAGGTTTTTTTTAAAAACCGGACCAAGTAATCATTCACCTTAAACATAGCATACTCTGTCCTGTCCTCAGCCCATTTGGCGTGGGTTTCATTGACTTTCTCTCCACCAAGGGCAACATCAAGCTCCTGACCAAGACCAAACGGGAAATTTGTTTCGACAATATCAAGAATACGGCCAAGCTCTATCACGCTTCAAATCTCAAGTGCTTTATATGACTGCGGCTGAGATCCATAATATTCTTATTGATCTACTACCGGTTGTCAATATCGTCTCGATCAAGTGGATTATATTGATTTATTATTATGTTTAGAACAAAGAGAGGGAAGTCTGGGTAGTGGCTCATTTTTATTAAGTGTATGTTATAATGTTTGCTAGTCTGGCTTAATCTTCTAGGCGTTGACTCTTCTTTGCTACGTAGCATTCCTTCTGTTTTTCTCTTAGATGGAGACCTTGTCTAGACAAACACCAAACCCATTTCATATAATAGCTCCTACCCCCCAATGGCTTGACTTCGCTTCTCGAGGATTAACTGAAATTCGTCTTCCAACTACGAAGTCTTCCTTTTGTATCAATTGTTGTTCTGCATGATCATATAAATCAAGGTGCAGCTGAACATCCCAGTTATTGGAGGGTCTATATTCCTGCTGTCGCTGGATCTCTAGAATTCAGTATGAGGAGACTCGGAGAGAATACGTACTATCATCGACGGCAAAATGATGCTTTTCCTAACGAGAAAGAAGCTCGCAGATAAATACTAATCAGAATCTCGGAATTTCTAGACCATTTGTACAATGGGGAAAAAAAAAGGTTTAACCCATAACGAAGACGAGCAAATACCCAACGCAGTGCCAGCAGAGAAACGAAATACGAAAGAAGGAAAAAACGCGAAAATTGATAAAGGGAGTAGTACTAGTATACGAGTAGAGTATGATAATTGTAGCTTCAATTTCTCCTTGGGACGTCAAGTCGGGCAAAGTGGCATTCCTTTGGGACAGAGTTAGGATTATGAGGGAGTATAGAACAGCCGAAAAAATCGAGGCTAATTAGACCATAAGAACGTATTTTACTGAGTGTGAGCTGAGTGGTCAATAGATGTGTACGGTTGACCTCTACTCCGCCGGTAAGCAGTATGTAATAGCAAGCAATTGGCGAACAGGCGATCGCCAGCACTGAGCCCAGACTGGAATCTACTCCTTGAGCTTGACACTGACTATCCTCATCAAAGTGGCGGCTACTACAAGCAAAGCCCCACCTGGCAGGGCGAAAGTATGGCCCGTCTGCGTCTACTCGTACGTCTACGGAGTAGTACTCCAAAGCGACTGATCATCACCCAAGCGGGCAACTTATTCGGAGTCTCCACTGGCACGTCGTACTCTCCACCAACCACGGGAGGAAAAACAACCTTGGAATGAAGGCGAAAATCCTGCTCGGCAGGTGTCGCAACAACTTCGGGATTATTCAGACTTTCCTTTCCCACTCCTTTCATCTCATCCACACGGACCACACCCAAGAGCCTCGTGACAACGGAGATAACCCCCCTCTTCGTCGGAGACACCTCCACCCCCCTGATCGACACGCCCCGAACCCGCCTCCACTCACCTACTCGTACATCCCAGCAAGTGCCATCGTATCAGAGACGCGACTAACCGATCCTTTGGCGAGATCTGCTTCCCACCCCTGTCCGCTACCCTATCTGCCTGACTTGTTGCCTGCTGCATGCAAGCCCAGCTTAGCAACATTAACGAGTGGCCTATGAGAAAATCCTTCGGGAAATGCGGAGTATTGTTCCACGCTTAAAAATCCCCGAAGGAGAGAAGACTCCGATGCGAGAGGACAAGGCTGGATGGGAGAGACGCGAAAAAGAAGCTACTAATACTCGTAGTAGTTAGACTAAGCTAAGCAACAATAACGGGGCTGCACTATGTATGTGCATAGGCTTACGCGACGCTACAGTGCAACCGCACGAGTCAACCGTTTCCACGTCAGTTGGAGCAAAGAAGACTAGCGGGGTTACGAGACTGGAGCTGAACTGAGCTGAGTTGAGCTTGAAGGAGGATTCCCCCAATAATCGTGGCCCATCATTTCCGCGGCCGACACCTGCCGAGTCCAGATCGACGGGCGCCTGGACAGTGCGGTTTTGTGGACTGGGTAGAATCGAATTTATGGGACCCGGGTGCATTGGCCGGGTTCTCCGTGTCGCATCGCGTATGTCGTAACGCAACCCAGCTCGCCTATAAGTTTGAAAGGGGGGAGGGGGTGGAGCCTACGACAGGCAGAGACAGGAGAAAGGGCGGATACGTCGGGGTTTGAGTTCGCGTATGAGAAGGAAGTCGTGCAAGGACTAAGGTGGTCTAAGAAGATAGGGTACCAGGGCCACGGAGGTGTAATTTCAATTAATCTATTTGGCGGTCGGAGGAGTCGGGGCGAGACCCGTTCAGAAGAGCGGAGATCGACCGATCGTGGCCAGAGATGAACGAGATGTGCAGAGAGCTTTAGGACTGCAACGCGAACACGAACTCCGGATCGTCGGAAGTTAGGAGGAGCTTTGTCTTGAATTAGAATTTTAGCGAGTTGAATGGAAATTGAAGTACTAGGGCTCCGTACGCGGTAGCCGAGAGTTGGATTCTCTGGCTCATTTGCCCGTGTGGTCTAGACGACGACGATCGGTGCGGTTGCAAAGTTTGATTGCCCTGGAGATTTTAGTTTTAGTTTTGACACGGGGGGAGATGGGAAGGTCTAACCTGCCAAGCCTACAATAGAGCTCAAGTAGGAAAATAAAGAATTTGGAATTTGGAATTTGGAATCAGGCGAAGATCACAGAACCACTGAACCACGGCTCGTTTCTAAAGTTGTCCTCCTGGGCACCACAAATGATAGGAATGATCCATGGTTGTCCATTTGATAGGGCTTATGCTTGGGGTATACTTATGGGGTACGACATAAGGAAAAGGCAACCACTCAGATATTGAAATGTATAAATTATAAAGATCGCAATAACATGGTACATAGGGTATTCGTAACTTAATCCAGGGTATAGAGCAACCAGAAAAACACAGGATGCGTGGATTTCATCAAATCATCGAATCAACGCCAAAAAAAAACACCCGCCGAAGGATCTATTCCCAACAAATCCTTAGTCTAGGACACCTGCTAGTTCAATGCATCACAAATAGGAGATACAAAGGGAAAGAGAGGAACAAAGGGGAGGGGGATTTGTGGTTTTTTTTTTTTTTTTTTTTTTTTTTTTTTTCCTTTTTTTTTCTTTGTTTGACTTTGGGCCTTACAGTGGAGAACTCCTGCCTGAACCGAAGCGTCTCCACCGGAGGCTCCTCGGTCGCGCACCGGTCATCCCCGGCCTGCGAATGAGGTTTGACGCCTGTCGGCCAAAGCCGCAGACCGGGGGATCCGAAGCCGGATGCAGCGGGGGAGCGCGGGTTGGGCGTTCTGGGCGTTTTGGCGAGTCTGTTTGTTCGCCTTCAACCGAGCCATAGTTTGGCCAGTTGTTATTGTGTGTCCCACGAGGGGAGTGCGGGAGGGGGAGGTCATGGTCATGGGTACTCCGTAGATTTGCCCGTCACGCCTACGCCCGGTGGGGTGCGTGGGTCGCGCTTGGCTGCTCGAGGCGGCCGGGAGGGGAGTGGTCAGAGTCGTCATAAGTCGTGAGATGGAGTCGCGCAGTGCATGAGACACGGGTCGCGCTCAATCAAAGACCAGAAGCTGGGCTTCACATCGCCCACTGTTTCCAGCCCATTGGCTGGTAATGGCCCAGCGACTGGGGGTCTTCGTAGGGGAGGCAGTCCGCGCTAGACCAGGAAGGAGAGGGGTAGTTGCACTGAACAGGCTGGAAACAAGTTAGTAAATGAATAGTCACTTCGGGATAGTCAACAGTAGGAGTTCCCACTAACCGGTTGAATGAGGTTCTCCTCGAGAGAAATGGGAACCAAATGCGACGGAGGCATTCCGGTCTCCGGACCCTCCCACCGCAGTGGGGAGGCCATCTGAAGCGGAGACGCAGTCAACTCCTTGATAAGACCCTTGGGATACTGGTCGATCATGGAAACAGAGGAGATGGATGAGCTGGAGGTTGTGGGGAGAGAGAATGTCGCGTCTGATAGAGGCGAGGGGCAGGTTTCTGCCGGAGATGAGTAGAAGGGGCTGTCATCGGAAGTTTCTGGGATATGGTTTTGAAACAGGTTGGTGGAAGGGCGTTGCTGCAGAGGCAACTCCATATTGCTCCAGACCATTCCGCAGTCGCTGGCAAGGTCAGGGTGAATTCCTGGTGCCACAATCGAGCCGATAGACATAGAGTGAGATTGCTGGGGGGTGCCCGCAATCAAAGATCCAGAATCCATAGACATGCAGCGCGGGACAGGCTCCCCCAGGGAGCCTGCTTGGGTTTGTGGTGTCCATTGAGCCTGATCTGTTTGCGAGTCGAGTTCGCTGTCACTCGGTTAGCATTCTGCGATATTCCATCTGTGGGGATCCAGAGCTACTCACTGTCGCTCCATATGACGCGCCAGCAAATCAGGCCTGTGGAAGGCCTTCTTGCAGCTACTGTATGTACAAGGGTAAGAGGCTTCGGGGTTGTGGTTCAGTTCATGGCGTCTGCGGTGCTCGGCGCGAGTAAAGACCTAGTTGCGATTGGGGTAAGCAGATTGCGCCGGCGCATAAGAAATAGAGAGCGTGCATACCTTGCTGCATCCGGGAAATTCACACGCATGAACGCGCTTTCCCTTCTTTGCCTTGCTGATGCGGTGTGTTGTGGGTGTATAGGTGACAGAGGTTGAAACATCGGCCTGCGGGCTGCGGCACATGGTGTTCTTGCGGCCAACCATGGTGGGGGTTGACGACTGAGATGGTTCTGGCGACGGGGAGCTAGAAGCAATCGGGCTGTTCAGAACAGAGACAAGAGGGTTGGAAGACAAAGTCGTGACTGATGATGATGATTGTTCGACAGAGGGTCCTCGGGCCATCCTGTGAAAAGGATGGAAAGGCCGTTGGCGGGGAGGAGGGAGAGGAAAGGGAAATATATAGGAATTCAAGAGGTAGCCAGGGCTAGGGTAATGTGATGTAATATAATATAATTGTAGGAAGGATGCGGAGAGGAAGGGGAAATCCGAAGTTGCAGAAGAGGTGAAGAAGCGGCGGAGGGTGGACTGATATAGAAGAGCTGGGCTGGTTGGTACAGATGGGATCGACTGTTGGATGATTAAACTTCCAGGAAATTAACGGAATTAAGACAACAGAAAGGGCAGGGAAATAAAATCAAGAAATAAAATGGATTAAAAAAAAGAGAATAAAAAAAAGGAAATATAATGGGAAAATAAGAACGAAAAATACGGAGCTAACCTTAGATCGCAGGGAACCAAGCACGGGCGTGGAGGTGATGATCGTTCTGCGGGATGATCAGACAAGCATGAGCTAACTCGAATTGATCTGGGAAGTTATGTTTAGGAATTTAATCATAATTTAATTGAATTTTGAGAAATAATCATGATACCGACCCAGGTATGTATTGTAAGATTTCTGGTATTCCTCCTCCCCTCCTCCTCCCCCCAGGGTGCGGCTGAGCCGACTGCGGACCCGTGTCAACGGCTCTCCAATGACGATCTGCTGTATGGCGCCAATGAGGAGGCTGTTGGCTCGCTACCGGTTGAGTGGTATTGGGATGTTGGATTGACTAGGATACATGCGAGTACTCGTAGCCAAAATAGCATTGTTCAAGGTTGAATTCTCTCGCAACTTGATCGAGGGAAATAGGAACATCGGGAAGTATACTTTCATCCCGTCCTGGTAAGTTCCCATTCCAAATCTCGCGTGGATCCCAGTCCAAAGTTCAAAGTCCAAAGTCCAAGCTCCCACGGAACGTAACGGGTTTGCCCCACGGTGGAGCCCAGCGATGGTTCGCTGCTTTGGGCAACTCGCGGGATTCCTCCCCTGTTCCCACTAGTCCTAATTAGGCTTGGTGTTGCGAGCTTCGGCATGATTGGCTACTGCGGAGGCGGTGTTGGTATTGCTGTTGGACAAGATATGTACAGAGGATGCGGTGTATCTGTATGTGTATCTCGGACTAAACACTAGTTACATTAGACTCGGGGAGTGAGGCTGATTCCTGTATGCGGGTGTGTGTATCTATCTGTCCAGAGATGTTCATGTTGATTTTCAACTTGAATTATTTAATGGAGTACTAGTAGTAGTTTGCAACAGGTGAGATCTTGAAGGTATGCCTTTGTTAACTACGAGTATCATGGATCGGATAATCCGGCCTACCCTAGGTACCAAAGCTTGAAGCTTGGAGGTGGTCCCAGATCAGTGTAGATTCTGCCTCGTGGGTCACCAATCCGCCTCGACCACAGTGAAAGTAAGCCCTGCCATCCTGGCGTCTTGGCCCCTCTGCTTGCCCTGTGCTGTTCACAGTAGCTTGTTTCATCCCGCCGATCCCTTACTCGATATAGCGAATGAATGTCCGGGAGCTTCCACTGACTGTCATCGTTACACCCTCTTTCCAGCTTGATGAGTGGGTTTGTTTTTGGCCCGACGTCACTATAGTTCGAGCTTCGAACGTGATCATCCCATCTCACGGCCTTCATCACCCTCCCACGATGCGGCACAGCTTTATCTTGTACACAAAAATAGAACATGGAGTCCATTCTGTTGACACTTCTCCGCTACTGTACACTGCAATTTCTCTATCGATCCTCTAACCCCGATTGTTATGCCAATCGTTCTCCACTCACCCCTCTCCGTTCAAGTTTGCCCCAGACTACGCCCGACAGGCAGATTTTGCCCATGAACCCAGGCATAGCTAGGTACCTATTCCCGTACTACCTCCTGTACCCCATGCTCGGCATTGTTCGGAGAATACCTTCTCCTCCTCTCTCGCCAGGGGTATCGATCCTGGTGGTGGCAACCTTGCAGCCGTGGCGGCCGCCTTAGGCATTCTGAAACAAACGAGGCGAAACTGTTGCGAAACTGTTCACAATCGTTCAAGCATTCCAGAAGAAATCCTTCGCATCCACATTGCCTGTCCATAGTAATCTGCACGACGCAGGGGCAACGTCTGGACTGGCAGAATACCGAAATGTATCGGGATATACAGAACGCAGTAGAAGTCCACGAATCATGCATCCGGATAGTCACGCCTGCCAGGTAATGGGTATACCGGGCAAATCAGCGAAATTGCAATTCCAGAGTCAGCACAGGCTCAGTATCGCATGTATGAATAAGGGACCTGACGTGGGGACTCTTGTCGGCTCCACCCCGTCGCATTTCCAAATGCTTTTTCTCTTTTGGTCCCTGTTGGACTTGCGCATTCTCCACAAGGCATATTTGGTGCCGTGCGGGAGCGCGGAAGTGGGAATCGCGCAAATGCAATTTCCAATCGCAACTCATCTTCATGCTCCAACATCGGCACGATGAGTATAAATTTAGATAAAATTAGTATCTAGTACTCCATAGGGGGGCTGGACGATCCCGCCCCTTAACCTCCATGACCGACCGTGACCCCTTCTTGCCGTGTGCTTTCTTTCGCGTGGGGATTCGCCCCACTCAAAAAGGCGACTAGTCCGCATGTGGCGTAGGGCAGAATGACTCGTGCTTTGCTCGTGCTTACTAACCTAGTTGGGACTAGCGTATCTAACCAAGTGCCCCAAAGTGCCCACACTCCCAAAGGTACATACGATGCTCGTACAAGTACCTAATCATATCGCGGTCCCCTCCCCGACCAGGCCCCATAAATGGTTAGCGTTGCGATTAACCAAGTGGGCACCTCAGGTGGACTAGGGGTTCCAAAAAAACAAACCAAATGAGGAAGATAAAAAACCAGTTGGTATTACCCGATACACCGGTTCTCCGGTGGTGGTGGTTCACTCGTTCACTCAGATCTCCCACTCATGTGTGGGCTCTTTGTCTCCTCCTAGTCCTTTACAACTTCATTTCCGTTATATCGCGCGGATCATGACGAGCGAGCCAGAATTACGGTGCCGCTAGTTGCTCTTCCCTGGTCTTCGCATCGCCCCCTATTTTTTGCACCGATCGACAGACTCATCGACTCATCGACTCATCGACTCATCGACTCATCGGCTCTATACATAATCAGGGAACGGAAAACGATGCCTCTCCATACTCCCCTCCATTAGTCACTCCTACAATATGATTAGTTACCGGGGAAAGCACCTGAATTGGGAATGATTCAGCGCGGTAGAGGGGAACACGAGCATGTGCTGCTGCAGGTATGCACGAATTCATTCCCATGGCCTGACGGGGCCTGAAGATGGAGTGGGCGTCATTGCCTCCCCGACTGCAGATGGCTGTCGTGCAGGTTCGCGAACGAGCGAGTCATCGCCTCGGGTTTGTTGTTGGTTCTTTTTTTAGACGACGATCCCGGGGCCGTGAGGGTCGCCCTACCGTCCACCCTAACCCTTCAAAAAAGTATGTTAATGTTATCGAGCATGCCCCCTTTTTACCCTATACCCGATCGGGAGATACACTGCGGTGGATATGTATGTATGGGGTTTACGAGTAGGGCGAAGGATGTAAAGTGATCTTACTCCATCTTGAAATTGTATGTACTGCCTCGTGGCTCGGGAAATCCTGTTATTATCCTCGAGTCATTCATCGTCTACTCCATTTCTCACACTATCCACGTAGTGGTCTAGTCGGTTCCAACAGGTCGGGAGCGACCAGATTGAAAACAGTCAACTCCATCGGACGAGGACCGGGGATTATCGGACAGGCAGGGGGGTCCACACCATCACGCCCTAAGGGACAGCTTCGGGCGACAGCAACCCCCGGACAAAATCCGCGCTGGCAAATCACAATCGCGAGATGTCACCCCTTGGCTCCACTGCGAGGCTCTGAGTGACTTGTTCTCACGGTCTCGCCAGTTCGACGCGCCCACCCCCGGCCGATCGGTGAACCTGGGCGAATTTTTCTAGCGCAGGCTATATGGAGTTGCGAGAGGGGGACGCTTTCGTGGTGGGTCTCTTTCCCAGGAAAGTAAGAGCAAAATGACAGTGTTACGCTGTAGGGAGGAAGGCTTCAAGTTGGCCCCTAATATCTTTGACTAGGTGAAAATCTTCATGGTGAGAATTGCATAATCTTCACAACTCTGCAGCCGGCTGGGCTACGGGAAAGGCTGGTCCCGTCTCACCTCAGATGGAGGATCTGCACTTTGGACCTTCTTGATCCTCCTCCACTTCGAGTCATGTGTGGATGGGGACTTCTCGCACGCCAGTGGACGGTAGCCGACTAGCTCTTCGTACATACTCCGTACTTCTTGTACGAGTACTTTACTTTGTGAGGGGCCGACCCTGATCGTCGGGGTTTTCGGGGAGGGTTCAGTGATTCAAATCAATCGGTCGCCGCCCTCGCACTCACTACTCGATTGGGTAATCTAATTGCACTTGGGTGTGTTGGTTACATTTTGCACGTGCAGCTTGATTCTGACGAATATCTCTGTAATCAGTAACCAACCCACCCTTCGTAACTATTTACATACTTTATACGGATGTATATACGGATCAGTTCTAGACGCGTGCTCCGTATCTGTAGTAATCATACAGGACTCACAATCTGGGGGGTTGGCCCGCGCCCAACATGCGCCCACCTGCACCTCCCGGACAACCCACGGCTCTGATTGAACCTTTATGCGCCAGGATTCCGACATAGCCCATTCCCAGAGGCTCAGCAACACAACCTTCAATCCTTCGCAACTTTATTTCATAGGGCGTTTATCAGAACCAGACTTGTTCCATCTTGCATAAGCATACTACAAAACACATGGTACACCCCGTCAAAACGCAAAACCCCCAAAATAGCTCTAAAAATCGTTGTCTGTCCGACCGATGTACATACCCAGTCTAACCTAGTTTAAATGCACAGGAATCGAAAGATTCAGAGCTGTCAGCCTCATAACCCTAGGCTTGTGACGAAGTCGCACACAATTTGACCCAAAGCGGTTAGGGGCGCGAGGTGTGGGTCCTCCCATCGGTGGTTGTGAGGTTATCCCTTGACCGTGGCTGGTTGCCTCTTGCTTGGCCTACGAAAGCTCATGAATTCCCCTAGCGGGTCCAGCAAAGGGAGGGTCTTCATTCAAGATTGTAGAATGCACCCGGGTACGGAGGGGTAGATTGATGAAGGTTAATCAATCAGAAAAAGCATCGTATGATGGAGACGGGTCCAGCTGATAGACTTTCACGTTTACGAGGGCCAAGCATTGCCCCCAAAGGAGATCGATCTGCATAGCGGAACCAATAACTTCACATCGATCATTAATGTTCTGTCAATGCCCCAGTATACCATGCAGGCTGCATATTCGCGACCGTGGCGAAAGCGACCAGCATGGATGAATATTCATTATGAATCATTTGAGCTCACAAATGACAGTCAATCAAGGCATATTCGCAATGCATGCTCCGTACCGAAATAGAAATCAACCTCATCCCCATTGCCCAGGTCTCAAAGATCTTGAGCCACCATTTTGGATGGGCTAGGCCTCCACAATGCTTTTCTGGGGAACCAGGCGACCCTGCAAGAGCTAGGCCCTGAATTGCGCACTCCCCCACCATCTGCACAGATCAGACTGTGGTAAGATCCCAACGCTTAAATACCCATAAGTGCATGGAGCACTGCAAGAAACTCAGCCCAACGAAAGTTAAATCCATGACCCGTAGTGCTACCATGTAGTAGTAGCAATGGGCTTCTGTGAAGGCGTATAGTAGGCATTCTTTTTAATGCTTGTGGATTAATAAACCCTAGTTCGTACATATTATTGCTCTCCTGACCTTCTATTGTCCACATCAGGCCAAGGTACCAGGCGCATTGCCAAGGAACGGCGGCGGCGGCGCTCGTGCTTCAAAAGCCGCGCCGAATCGGGCAGTGTGCAAACGATCAATTACCCACCTTTCGTACAGCTTACCTGGTTAGTCACGTAGTCACCTGCTTGTAATTTTGGTGTTGTATGTACATACGTGGTCCATACCTATTTAGGAACCAGTGTAAGCACTATACACCTCTGACTCGTACTCAACAGCCAGTCGCAAGTCATATAGCACCTTCTTCAGGTCGATATCATGCAGGATGTTTCAGCATTGCAGATGTTGATCAGGCCATGTGGCTTCAGCAAGGCAAGGCAGATTCAGGGAAATCCACCTGAGAGCAATTTGTAATCTATTCTACTTGTACCTCAGGGGCAGGACAATCAACCATTGTTGCGTTGCGCTCATACTAGCCGGGGTTGATATTTGGCCAATGAGGATGAAGACTTTGTGTTGGTTCTTCGGAGCGTGGCATATCCGAAAGGCCCGCGTACCCTGTTGGGCGCTGTATGTATGTACGCCCTTTTTTGGGAGATCCTCTTGTGGGAGACTGTTTTTCTTCTCTTTTCCCCTTTTCTTGGTTTACCGGTTTTGCCGGTGAATCCAAAGGATTTGTTCAACCATCCCAACGGGTCGACCCTAGTGAGGAACTTATGTACATGCTCAGGGGGAAGTCATGGGGAGGGGCAGCTGAATCGTAGGAAGGAATGGCATGCAGCCAAAGAAAAAGCAAGTAATTCAATTGTTCCTGCTTCATCTCAACTTCAGCTCGTTTCGGGATAGGAAACGGATTACCCGACGGCCGAGCGGTGCTCCTTCAGCCGTTAACATTAGATTGTACCTGTGCATTGCGCCTTTTGGCGGGCGGGCCAGGTCCAGTCTCACTCTCATCTCCCTAATTTCAACGCCGTTAACTCGGCAGGGTCCACATCCTGGGTTAGCCACATGGTCGAAGGATCACGATACCACCAGGAATCACTAGTGGGAACGGGCCATCTTAGCCCTGAATCCCCAATCTATAGAAACCGCAGGAGGTAATGCCATTGTAACGAACATCGACCGTTCCAACCTCCTTTCATACCAGCTCCAAGGTGAGCTAGCAGGGATCCTTTTGCATTAATTAGTCGGAGTCGACCGACAGGGGTTGATCCTGTAAACCCCGTCCACACTACTGCAATGCCCCAGCCATCATCTGCACAAGTACTGTGAACTAACCTCGTCCTGGTAACTGTTGGTAGATACCTGCCCTACGACTGGTCTGTATGATGGTTTCAGCGTTGCTTACACGTGGACTGCGCTTGGATAGTGCTGATCATTGGAGGAGGTTTTATTTTTATCTTCCCCCCCTCAATCTCCCATCTGACACTAAGTCGCCCTAAGGCACATCTTCCCTCCCAGAAAAGCAAAGCGTATACTATCCTAACCCGCAGTTATGTCGGCGACCACGCGAAGAACCTGATCGCCCACTCCTCCCCGAAAAGCCACATGTTGATCGTGTGTTTCATCTTTCTCTCTGACGCAGACTGGCGTGCTCCGCCATCTACACGGCACCGTAGTCACTTGCCATACGTGCTGCGGCCAAGTACCTTTCGGGTGAATACCGGCTAATGTGTCCGCTTATCTCCATATATACTACTATTTTAAGACAGGGCTGATTCCTGGAGGCAGACTGATCTTCCTCAAGTCTGGCTTCAACTCGTTTATCTTCTTGATTTTGGTTGGTGGGATAGGTTGATCTCTCATTTCCCACGGTCGGAGACGGGTGTCCCGGCATCAAACGGGCTGGTTTCGACTCGATGCCCGGCGGAATTGACGACTATTTGCGTGGTTTTCATCCGAACCCCGAACCAGGTGCTGAGTACGGAGTAGCTCGGTCTTATCGATCAGGACAATTTATTCACCCGGTGGTTATTCTCTTTGTTCCAACATAGATCGCAAAACTCCGTTGCTGCACTCAACCAACCGAGCAAGCCCAGTGTTCATCATCGAAACAGTCTACCTATCAGGTTACGGAGCTATGTCGATCTACACTGATTCAAGTTAGGAGGATCAAGGTTCCTGGAGTACAGAAAGAACGGCAAAAATCAAATCAAAATGGGGAATAGGGTTTGTATCCACAACGCTCCACGATTCATTTCTCAACCATGGGTCGACAGTACGCCGGGCCCGAGATTTGCCCTAACAGCCTTTCATGAATCCTGCGAATCCTGCGGGAAATTTACTTCTCCATGGTGGGACATACTATCCTTCGGTCCCATGGTCCAGTTATGGAATTAGATGCTTGCGAAGGCGTATCATCTACCTAGGCAAGATTCATGAGAACGGCGGACTCGGACTAAATTACGGACGATAGCTACCTTCGGTGACAGTGCCTATCATAATCGCCGTTGTAGCTACTCACGTACCCTCACACCCACAAGCATCGCGCGCCAGTTAGAGATCCTTAAACGACAATCTAATTAATTCAAGAGTGATGGTCTAGATGTAGCTCATCCATGGATTACGACTTTTTAATTGCAGGGACTCCTATACGTACGAGTTTCCAATTGCGATTTGCGACACGGCGGTCTAGGAACCGTGATCTCACACGATTGCGCCTTTTGACGTACAGCGATGAAGTCAAGAGAGGGATGGGTCTTGAACGGTAAGAGCAATGAAAAGAAAAATCGAAAAAAAGGTAATTCTTCACCGTAACAACGATATTCGAATGAGGCCCAAGCTCTCCACTTCATGAAGGGGCAAATCCCAAATCCGATATAAGTCCCTAATTAGCACCATTTGAGGTCTTTCTCTCCAGGCTTTGTCCTTGTATTGACAAACCAAAGCGCGACCCGAAATCCGATTGTGTTGCATGACCAGCAAAACCAACATATCCACAGCTAACCAATCATGTATTGCTCGTACTCCCAACCAATGACCTAGCTGCAGCAAACAGCGCTCGATAGATGCAAGAAGTAACATCTAGCTCAAGCCCTTGACGCAATGCCCCTCCAGGACCTATAGAAAGAGAATCTCGATCCCAGGTCAGGAATCGCCATATGCGCGATGACATCATGTCCCTGACGCTGGGCCAGAAGGTCCAAGTCATCGCCGTTGGCGCTGTTGGTTCGAGGAACAGCTGTTATTCGCAGAGACGATATGCTTCACAAACCAGTGGGAGAATTTAGGTACCTAAAGCGGCCTTGCAGAAATACTGCAGTGGTACTGCAGAATGTTGACGAGTCGTGCTGCGAGATGTGGGTGGATTTGTCAACCTACAAACGCCAACGCCAACTCCGACACCAACGCGGCGGCCTGCTTAAGCCCGAAGCGCCCCCGCAAAGACCGACACTTTTAGTTTTTGCAAGAAGGACTTCCATGACAATATCCGTTTCCCGTCAAAATCCGATGTCATGTACGGATACGGAGTACGGAGTCAAGTTCGGTCCTAGTCGGGAATTGGCCGAGCCAGCATACTGCTAGTACTACATACTAGTACATCGATCTCCCGCTCTTCGTTCAGGCACCGACAGTAGCCTAGTACAGTAGCCTACAGTAGTAATTGAGATGTACTCATTATGTATCTCCTATAGTTCAGGTATCCCTTCGAAGCGCTTCATCTGACCTGCGTCTTCGGATCGTTCGCGCCTCTAAACCACTTTGGAGCGACGATCACCGCCTCGTACACGTGCATACTGTGGTTGTGGTTATGTTTCTACTTCATCTGCACGTCGGTCTGGAGATCCCCATACCATTCTGGCCATGTGGTCTGGATTTCAAGATTAGGCCCTATAACCGCTGTTGGATCGAAGGTCGATCATGGTTGGAGCTCTTCGCGCTAGGGAAATTGGTGCTCCTGCGTGATCTTGGATGACCTCAGAGGCTTTTTGTCTCGAGTTGACAGAAGTCCCGACGGGCTATTGAATGTTTCCGGTCCTGATGCCTGATGTCATCTCAAAGTGAGGGGATGTTATGCTCTTTGCTTTCAGGGTTCGTTGCGAACCCCCCATCTTAGGCGTAGGATAGAGAGTGTGATGATCTATAGTTGTGTAAAGCATGCGGGCTCATTGCAATTTTTTTGACTACCCTAGACTGACATTGGAATTCCGATCTCGGATGTTCACTGTACGCTTAATCTAGAGACTCCCAAATATTGGTTTATATGCTATAAGAAGAATAAACCAGATTCAATAAGAAACAGGATACTTCATGTTGACTCCCGAGGTCTCTTATGGTTAAATTTTACTGTATTCCAAGTTTGAATGTTCAAGTTGCCGCCTTTTCACCTTTTCACCTTTTCATCTGGGCAGTCGAAATGGGCTACGAGCCTGAGGGGTTTCAGCAATATATTTTTGAAATTACTAGCACTCGCCACTGGAATAATCTTGAATACCTAGGTAGTCAAACAATTCCGAGCTCGATGTTCCAAGATTTGGCCATGTGTCTTTACTAAGGTGGAATTCATTGCATTGATCTCAATTCACCTGCGTAGAGATTTCTGTTGACGTTTCCTCTAATTCAGAACTATATGCCGACAACTTCCAAGGCTGAAGATTCATGCCACATATATGCCGCACTCTGACTACTAGGTAGTACCGCACAATCCATCCCAACCCCAAAATTTAGGAGTGATGAGAAGATTAGCAAGCCTTCTTCTTCAGCACAGGGTGGCACTCAGTGTTGAACACGAAGTCGTCCAGGCTAACGACATCTGGCTCGGTGAATGTGAGATAGAGATATTTGAGGACTTCGGCAAAGTAGAAGCTGGAAACATAGTTGACCAGATCCCCACCATACGGAGCATTGACATCAGTGATTTCAGCGTAAGGGACTGACTTCGAGCGAGTGGTGTTCAACGCTTGGAAGATCTCCCAGTTGTAGTCCTGCCAGCGTGTGTCGCCGGTGATACGATAGGCATACCAGATACTCTCGAGCGGCTCTGGGTACGAGCGATATGATGGGTCTTCAATGAAATATCCGTACTTGGCAGCGTATGAGCGAAGGGTGACGTTCTTGTTGTAACTCTTGTCGTATGCTCTGTTGTGCTCGTTGTACCAGGCGATTGCTAAATAGTCATTAGCCTGATTCGAGAAAGAAAGGAGTCCAATAAACTCCTGTGATGCATACTTGATGGTCCAAGGCCAGTGACTGTCGTGTTATATAGCCAATGGCAGCTGTCAGTCACTTTCACACCCAACTCTGAGATATCTGGTCGATCAAGATAAGCTCCACCGAGCAAAAGATTGCCACCGGCGAAGCATGCCTAAGAGAAATTTTTAGATCAGAGTATTCTTCTTGGTTGAAAACGGTGGACTAACATAATCATCCATTGACCACATGATGGTGCCGTTCTCGTCAAGCTGCGACAGGAAAGTAAGCTCCGGTCTTTTATAGGGACTGAGTGCGATATTTTCTTTGCTTGACTCGACGGTCAAAAGCCAGAAGTCTTTCAACTGCTCAACCATATCATCTTCTGGATCGTAGATGTAGGTTTTGATGAGGTACTTAGAGAAGTTAGTCAAGCTCAGGGCCTGATTTAAGATGTTGCTCACCTCAATGAAGCTGTCGACACCAGCTTCCCAGCCACCATCGAGAGTGATAAATTTGCCCGTTTCAGTGTTTAGCTCAGTTCCCACCAGACCGGGGAAAGCCGGCGCAGGCTGAGGGTTAATCAAGTACTTTTCGGCTTTTTGAGCCTATGATATTCAAAGTGTCAGCGTCTGATTGGGTCTTGTCATCTCCCGCGCATATTTGAGCCATACATTTTTACGGAATGATTCATCTCCAGTCAAATCAGACAGTCTGTAGTACTCTAGAATCATAGTTCCAGCTTGTGCAGTATTGGTGCTGTTGTACTTAGTACCATTGACAGCCGTCGTGCTCTTCATAATTTCGCCGGTCGAAAAGTTCATGGTAGACGCAGGCAGGCCAGAGGCAGTGTCAAATACCGGGCTGATGGCGGTAGCCAGGGACTTGGCCTGCGATAGCAAGGCCTCAACGAGCTTTTCATCGTAGGGATTGGGAAAGTGGCCGCTTTTGATCAAGTCATAAGCGCTCAGAAGGCTATGGAAATTTAGTTTCCGATCCAATGTAAGAGGGTGTGAGTCTTACCCGCCGAGGTAACGAATATTGATGTCGAAGAAGTTCACGATATCAGGAGACTTCCTAAGAAACAGTTAGAATAAGGATGTGTGACTGATTTCTTCCCCAGTTTGTAACGTACGTGAAGTCGACTGAGGCGATATGCTTCAGCTGTTGCTCCACGATATCCGTGAGGCCCATGATAATCGCAGTGTCGATTCCATCAACAACGCTAGCACCCCATCCAAAGAGATCATCGGTATAGTTGTGGGTCAGGGGTAAAAGCTCATCATTCGGGAAGGCATATTTGGAGTATTCGCGCCACTCGCGTGCATACGCCTGCTTTACAGCTTCGGCACGGGGGTCATTTTTGTTCGTGCCCTTGGGGAAGTCATGCTGAACCTTCTTGCAGGTACTTCCGGATGAAGCTGAAGGGGCAGCGCTGGTGACTGCCGCTAGAGCCAGCAAAATATGGGAAACACCAACCATCTTAGGAATTCTCAGTGGAAAAACAATCGATGTGTTAATTTGCTGTGGATTGATTCATGTTGGCGACGGGAAAGGGTACAGATGTATTTATCTGCCCATGGAGATCGGCAGGAACATCGTTACATTCCTGGAAGGTTACAATTTGGCAAAGATCGGCCTCATCGTTGAAAATTAATCACTCAATGTGGAACTTGATTGTTGAAATTTGAGTCGGATTTGACAGATTCAATTATTTGCCCAGGTGCTCGACTACTTATTCTTTGCTCATGGGTGAATGAGCAAGGCCTTTCAAGTACAGAAGCACACTATTCCAAGATAAACAATATGGACATCACCTGGGGGCCTGTTCAATCATGAAAGATAAATTAGGACAAGGGGTCACAATCGGTGTCCAGGCCGAGCGCACTGACACCAGCGCCATGGCCACTCAAGCTTTTGCCCCAGACTGGGGCCCCGTCCGTCGTAATCCTTCGGCGAAATAAAGACCGAGTATCCACGCGGGGTAGTCCCAAGTCGGAACGGACTTTGAAATGACAACATTTGTTCGTTTTGTTTGCTTTAAGATATGAAGGAGCTTGATTTTATTTCACATGAGGTATACTCGTCGAGCAGATTAACGAGATCTCGAATGACTTGTACAGACTTGCAAAAATATATATCAACTATTGATGGCTAAGTCAGTTCAAGCTCTGATAACGCCTTGCATGAAATTCCCATGGCAAATATGCGAGTCTACACCCACACCTGCACTATCTTCAAATGGAGCTCCGAGTTGCAGCGTGAATTCAAGTTCTTGGCCCTAATACGCAGTACTAGTAGGATGTATGGAGACCTCCAGGTTCGATTCCCTAGGTAGCCTTCTTTTAGGAAATGATCATCTTCAGCAGTCTGACCCGACCTAAGAGAGGCTTAGCTAGTTTCAATATCGCCTTTAAATGTCCGATGAAATACTACCCCAAAGTCAATGCGATTCCAACCCCTCAATAAACCAAAAATTGGACATAAAAATACTCGACACGCAAAAATGAGCGCTGGCACTTGGAAAGCTTCAATCTTCGAGTTTGAGTCAGCATGAAGACATTATCTTATATCTTACTTTTGGCAAGAGCTGCTGTTTCCCAGAATGTCATTGATCTTGGGAACGAAAACTGGACCTTGACAGGTCCAAACATCACAGTCCCTGGCTCCGCACCATCTCAGGCACACCTGGATCTCTTTGCAGCGGGCGTAATTGGGGATCCACTATATGGAGAAAATGATACCGAGCTGCTCTGGGTCCAGAGATCTAACTGGACTTACTCGACCGTGATCTCCAACCTGTGTGTTATCATCATTTTTCGAGAAACGATAGTTCATTACTCATTGACCTTATCTAGAAGCCAAGCCGATGAAATTTCAACGTGGCTTATTTTTGATGGCCTTGACACCTTTGCGTCTATCAATTTTTGTAATCAATTTGTTGGGAATACTGACAACCAGTTCCGCCAATGGTACTTCGATGTAACCAATATAGCTCGCTCATGCAAGGATGAACCCAAATTGAGTCTCAACTTCGGGTCTGCTACCAAGATCGTAAAGGAGATAGCAGAAAATGGCGACCGTATGTTCCAACCTCCCTTATACGTTTCTAGAATTCTTAAAGAAAGGCACAGCTCTCCTGAATAGCGCAGATGGCGTCCCAACCGAAGAATTTTGCTGCAAAGAATACATGCGTAAGGAGCAGTCTGACTTTGGCTGGGATTGGGCCCCCAAGATAGCACCTGCTGGGATCTGGCAACCGGCACGGTCTGTACAGCTAAATTCCGCTTCACCTGTATACGTGCGAAATGCCTTGATTGATATATTTCGAAAGGGTCAGATGAACAATATCCCGCCGGATCAGTCCCAGCCATGGATCTTCAATGTGAGCCTTGATTATCTAGGCACCTTGCCTCGAGATTCTTCACTTCGTGTCTTCTTGAATGATGCTGGCGGAAAATCCATATTGGATCGACCCTTGGAAAATGCCCACCAATCCACAAGCACGATAGAGGGGAGCATCACTATTGACCCCAAGTTGGTTGACCTTTGGTGGCCGACAGGACTGGGGTCACAACCGCTCTACAAAGCCACTATCAAGATTCTCCATGGCGAGAAAACTGTTTCAGAAATTCATCGCAGAGTTGGATTCCGGACCGTGGTACTGAATCTACTACCAGTGACGGAAGAACAACAAGCTCAGGGTATTGCGCCTGGCTCGAACTTCCACTTCGAGGTGAATGGTCATGAATTTTATGCCAAGGGCTCAAATCTTGTTCCGCCTGACGTCTTCTGGCCAAGAGTGAACGAAACTAAGATACGAAAGTATGTCTCATTACTCCAGCTGGACCGTAATTGTGCTTATATCCATTTTCAGTCTATTCGAGGCCGTTGTTGTCGGTGTAAGGATCGCATTCTGGTAGATTATTTGGTTTCAATAAGCTAACCAGATATAAGAATCAAAATATGCTTCGAGTATGGTCATCTGGTGCCTATCTTCCTAGTTGGATCTATGACATTGCAGATGAGATGGGCATCTTTTTGTGGTCTGAGTTTGGTAAGACACCTAGACATGGCTCCCAATTCAAGCATTAATACGCTTAAGAATTCTCTGATGCCGAATACCCTGCCAATTCCAGCTACCTGGCTCAGTATGAAGAAGAGGCTACTTATCAAGTTGTATGAAGACATTTTCCTTTCTTCCAATTATTCGGTAACTGAGAATGAAACAGCGTCGCATCAATCACCATCCAAGTCTTGCCCTATGGGTCGGCGGCAATGAGCTGGAGCAGGTCATGCTGAGCTATTTCTTCGACCCCGATAATCCCGGGACCCTTCTCCGCGAATACGAGCATATCTTTCTAGAATTGCTAATTGGGGCTGTTTACTCAAATACAAAATCAATCAGCTACATTCCATCGTCGTGAGTATCTACTACTTATCTTTTTTTCCTCCTTTCCTTTTAACAGAATGAGGCAAAAGCACATACAACGGATTCTTGAGCTTGAACTTTAGCTCTACGATGCCCCAGCTTCCACGGTATCACAATACATCTGGACCAGGCTATATCTACGCAGATACAGGTAAGCCCTTCATTCAATCTAACGTTAGACTTCTTGCATTTACCAATAGCACATAGACACATATAACTATGATGCGAGCCAAGCCTTCAATCTTAGCTCCTATCCCGTTGGTCGATTTGCTACTGAATTCGGATTCATCTCCATGCCCTCGGTTTATTCTTGGAAGCAAGCCATACCGGAGGACGAGCTCTCCATGTCCTCGGACATGGTGATTCATCACAATCGCCATTACCCTTTTGGAGGACCTGCCAATGCTACTGATCGAGAACTTTCGGTTCTAGGGCTCGAAGAGATGACTGCTGCAGTACAAGATTGGTATCCAGTCCCAGATATACAGAACAGTGTAGCAAATTTCAGGTAAGTCTATGACTTTTAGTATAGTGCACGTTTTCTTAATAATTCCATAGTGCGTGGTGCTGGACAACTCAAGTCTTCCAGGCCGAGTATTACACCTCCAAATTGGCCTTCTACAGACGGGGCTCCGGGATGCCACAGCGAAACCTCGGGTCGCTGTATTGGCAATTGGAAGATCTTTGGTAATAAACACTACTCCTTTCAAGCCACTGGATGGCGATCGGCCACTAATGCATTACGTATCAAGGGCTGCACCTACATGGTCCAGCATCGAACCTGACGGTCGCTGGAAGGTACTCTTTTACCGTGCAAAAGACATCTTCCAGCCCGTTATCGGACATTCTTTCTATAATTCGACCACGGGTGATTTGGAATCCTGGGTCATGTCTGATCTTTGGTCTCCAGTTAGTGGGACGGCGAGACTGAGCTGGATGGATTGGAGTGGGAAACCACTCTCTGGGTCGAATAAGCCTATCTTCAAGACGATTCCGTTCACAGTTGGAGCCATCAACTCGACTCGTGTATTCAAAACAAACCTTCTGAGTGACTACACTGATCTTGATTTGTCAAACTCCCTCCTTCGCGTGGATATATCCGGTGATTGTGTCGCGCCCAACGAGTCCCAAAAGAAGGCATATGCGCATACATCTTTCTTCCATCCAGAGTCCCTGGGAAAAGCGAAGATTCAAGATCCGGAAATTCTAGTCTTTCATTCTGCCGGGGGCCATAACTTCCGTGTTGAAACGAACGGTGGAGTGGCTGCGTGGGTGTGGTTGGATCATCCACTCGGAGTGCAGGGCTATTTCTCTGACAATGGATTCTGGCTGACCCCGGGGCAAAGCAAGAATGTCCAATTCACGGTCAAAAAAGACTGGACAAACGGAGGATGGGCGGAAGGTGTTTCAGTTAGGAGTATCTGGAATAATACTTTGCTCAACTGAGAGTTGAGACCTCAAGCTTGGCTAGATAGGATGATTCAAATGCCATCACCTTCAAAGAACCCCATGACCAGTGCCAAATCAATCCCTCTATAGACTAAAGATGGTTTCTAGGAATATCTAGAGACATTAAACCCATGGCATTGCTTTTCTAGCAATCTGGAGGTTCCCACATTCCACCTTCAATGTTGAGAACTCCCTGCATTATTCGTCTTAACAGTACCCTCAATCGCTTGTTTCATGGCCTGGTATACTATGTAGTAGCTCCTGGGTATCACAAGTAGGTCTCAATACACTCAATACGCCAGAACTAGCGATCTTGAAGAAAGGAAATACCGCACTCACAACCAGCAATCAGACACCAAACGCTCATGGAAAGCACATAGATCGTCCGACCTGAGCTTTGGGCAGAGGTAACGAAAGTAGTCTCTATTCCAACGAACCAACCCCATTCTCTTGGTAAGTAAACATTCTTGAGCCTGAGCTTGCCTACTACAATGTGACGTGTGTTGATATGCATATCCATTCTCGCATTAAATACATTTTCCTACTTTCAGCGCCATTTCACGGCACTTGGGGAAGAAAAGAAGGCAATTCGCGAATACACGTGAACATACTGTTCAGACCGGTCGAATGGAAGGCTGAAGAAAAAGAGCTCAGGGGGAAAAAGGAAATCGTGGGAATGAGACAAGTCTGCTCTAGCGAGCATCGATAGAGCCGAGAAAGAAAATAGAAGGAAACGCCTTTTCGGGTACTAGAATACCGCCTAATCCTCAAAGTCCATAAAGGCGGTATGCGACAGCTCGGCACATGGGATGCATGGCCTTTCGATGTGATCCACCGGATTGAGTTGCTTGGGGTGGGTAATGTCCCTTTTATCAAGTCGAACTCGCAGGCTGGCGCAAACTTCACGCGGGGCTTCATGTAAATGCAGGTCATCCGCGAAGGCACGGTCAGAGAAGAAACACATTCAAACTAAATCCACCAAGTATGGACACCGAATCGGGTCGAGCCGTATGCCTTTCGGATATCATAACTCCGCTAAAAATAACCCGAGGAAAATATGACAAGAGAAGAAAAAGAATAAAAACAGATCTCTCATGAGGGATATCGGATGAGAGGGAAAGCGCGTTGACAACGCGCGATGCAGCGGGCGGAATGAAGTGGAGAGGATGGTTGGTGGTCGTCGTACGCATTAGCGATGATCAGGGTTAGTGACCTGCAAAATCCGGCGGGAGAAATCATGGTCGTCGTCGATGCTGCCATTGCTTTGGCGGCGCTCGGCCATATAAGATCCATCAAATCGCGAGTCCGACATCTGCTGGTGAGTGTTACCGGAGAAGCCGGCTCCAGCACCACCCTCGGCCTTTTGCTTGCGGGAGCGGTAGAAGAAAAATCCACCACCAGCCAGAGCTGCGACACCGACTACACCAACGACTACACCAGCAGCGATCGCAGCGGTGTTGGTGCCACCACCCTTGGAGCCGCTGTCATCGCTCGATGCCGCGCTCGTGGGGGTTGTAGTTATAATAACGGTATGGCCTCCGGCGTTTGTTGAGACTGACTCCACTGCGGCATCAGTCTTAGTTGGGGAAGAATCCCCAGTGGTAGTGGTGGCCGAAGTTGATGAGCCATCATCATCGCCAGTATCAAAGCTGTATACGGAATAGAAGCCGTCGCCGCCGCCTAAGAGTTGTAATTATTGGATCAGTAAGGCAAATCGAATCATCATGGGGGTTCCAGCATCAACATCAACAACATACACTTGTTCTCCGGGTAACCTGCGCACTTGGTATCGCACTTGCTGGTGTCGACTTTGTCTGAAGAGTCGGGTGCGGAGCTACCACACAGGCAGTCCTTTCCATTCGTCGTGGCAAAATATGAGGCGCTCTTGCTAGTGCAGTGATCCGAGCACCATCCAGTACTTTGGTACGTGTATGTTGTCGAACCGCCGAGACTCCCCGCGCTGCTAAAGCAACCGACAAAGGTGCCACTAGATCGTTTGTGAATGGCCATATGATGGAAAGACTTAGCCGAGGCGGAGCCGGCCACCAACAGGAGGCTCAGGACGGATTTCGTGGTGAAGCGCATGATGACGACGAGAGGAAGGAGAGATCTAGATCACGAAAGAAAATGAAGATGGAAAGGTAGTACCGCGTCAGACACAGTCGGAGCGGATGGAATGAAGAGCCAGGAACGACCTGCGTAACCCTTAGGAACTTCTGGAGGGGGGGAAAGAAAGGACGACTAAAAAGTAATAAAGGTCGTCACTTGAGAATCTCCGGCACTCGAGTTGGCGCAGAGACCTCGAGCAAAGTCACGGTGGAATCAACCAGGGCCTCGTGGAAGGAGAAGCTCGGCTCCTGGGATATCGCAGTCGCGGAAGACGAGCGAAGGGACAATAGATCGATCGATATGAAGGAGCGAAATTGGGAGGGAAACAGCGAGAGAAATGGGGGTTTAGACGATCCCCAGGTGAAACGAATCAAGTGGACGAGGGACCGGTTTCACAGCGCTTGCCCCCTAATCGGCTTTGTGAGAAGCGTCAAAGGCGGAATAGGATTGGCGAGTGGGCGAAAGCAAGCGGTCGAGTTTGGAACTGGCGTGAAAGGAGGGTCCCTCGAAGTAAAGAGCGTGAGGGTGTTGTTGTTGATGGGGGGGGAAGTGTGGGATAATGTCGGAGGGAAGGAGAGGGAGTCTTCAGAACGAAAGGGGGAGTAGTCTGATGGGGCGCCTCCGCTCGTCTCTCGCGTTCATCCGTTGACACTCGGTAATACTCATACAACTGTATACTATGAACACTAGGTACACTATTGTACACATATGTAATAGGGGTCCGTTCCCCAGAGCCAGAGCACCGGAGAAGTTAGGGTACTTATTGCCCCGTACTAATTTACCATATGGAGGAGGTACCAGTACATTCTTGGCATTAGCTGTACTACAGACACCACTGTACAGTAGTCCTACTCGGTACTCTAGATCAATACTCATACAGTCCTTCCCCTGCAGTTCCTTCTTCCTCTTCCTCTTCCTCCCGTTGTTTGTGTGTGCTGTGTTCCTGGCGGTAATCAAACCACCCCACATCGACTCCATCCACGCCAATCAAACCTCTTGTTTACGCTGACCTCATCAGGTACGACCCTGGGCCCGCAGCGATCGTTTTCCCTTTCGACCAGACACGGCCTGACTGGTGCCACTCTGGGGGCCCTGCCTTTCCCCCTGTGGCCCTTGAGAGGCCGGCTGGGTGTGACTGTGGCGCCTCCGGGGCCCTTTCTGATTATTATCTTCATGCGATCATCACTTGCCACATGAACATGAAACCCCTCCGAAGCCGGTGATGCCCTAACCGACACGAATTCGGATTAACTAGGGCATTTCAACTCTATACAACAGTGGTCAAGTGGCTTCTTATTTAACCTGGCACTTGGCATGTACGGAGTATCCTCCCCCTCCTAGACAAATACGAACGGTTACTGACTCCGTATGCTTGCAAGGGAAATGAAACCCGTTAGCGCATGGAGCCCATTTTCCCGACTGATGCCGCCAGCGCTAGGGATTAAGCCCACAGTAGCCCTCGTCTAGTCTTAGTCTTTCCTCGGGGACAGCCATAGTATACGAGTATACACCTCCATACTTCGTTGAAGCAGATATTATCTTCAAACTCTTGGAAATACCCACCACTCCGAGTGCATTCGAATTTCGACTGTGTGCAACCCCTTTTTTTTGCACGGGCATTACCACGGATTCCCAACGGACACTCCCGGCGGTGGACCAGACACCCAAGGATTCGCTTCCTCTCCCGTAACCGTACCGTATGTATATTACATCCATACATCCCATACATCAAATGCGCTCAAATCATCCGGTTTACCCGCACATCGCGTGCTTGTCGCTAGACATGTGGATGTACGGATTTGGGACTAGAAATCCTCAATCAATAGAATCAAAGACCACTACAGAGAACAGAGTAGAAAGAGGTCTTTGAGTGCCTGATCATCATAGTGGATGTTCAGCCCACACCTGCTTGCCCAACCACATTCCTCTCAGAGCGATGAGCTGTCTTTCAAGTCCACTTTTGCAGCCTGCGTCATCGTCAACTATAGCACAGAGATGATCTCAAAGCACATTCATTCCTAGCTGTTTATTATCAAATGGCATAGGAATAAGATACCCGAGTTTGGAGGTGAGCACTGCCTGTGCATTGTCGCACCTGGGCAGTTGTTGCTACCTAAGTAGTACCGAAGTATTATTTCAACCGTGCTGGTGCTCAATATATATAGGTACTATTTAGCACCTCGTAGTAATATTCTGTAGCACATGGATAGCAAGTCTGCATACTAGACCATCAATGTCCATAGACCACAGCTTGAATGCTACTACTACCGCCATCTAGAAGCTCATCCACGAACCCCAAAATTACCCCCATAATTTGTGAGACAAAATTTATCTAGTTATGAATCGCCAATGTACCCCAAAAATGGTGAGCCTAAGGATTGCTAGCAAGTCTCGGAGTGACCCCGGGATCGGCTACGGAAGATCTCCCAACTTCAGCCTCCAGTACTCAGTATAAAATACTATCTTTTTCGATTGAAGTCATTTTCACATTATGTGTATAACTCATCTCAGAAATCCATACGAGTAAAAAATGAGCTCTTCCACACCTGTTCCCTTTCAATCAGGCAAGGATCTCAAGCATACCGTAAGGTACATAACCAATCCACCCCACTGGATGAACCACCCCGACGCATAGACAAACAGTTCATCTCAAATGGAAAGCAAAGTTGCGTGAGACCCCGTCCAGACCTGTCCAATCCGGCAAATTGACTCACCACCTTTTATTTATGGAGTCGTGGCGTCCGCTAGAGCGGTCGGAACCCCCCACTTCCTGCCAGAAGGAAATCTTGGGTGCATCTAGCCCCTTGCGCCGCCAGGATCAAAATTGAACAACGCAGAAGAGTAAAATTTCAACTCGTTCCGTGTATGTACTCTGTAATAGCGTATGTTTTCTTTGCTGTTGGTCCTCGACTCGGTCTGTGGATTGGGAGGTGTGGGCTCTCAACTTTGCTTGGTAGGGATCGGTGGTCTAGAACTTACCTGTGGCCTCGCTTGCATGAACGGCCATTAATCAGCCAGCTACGGGTTATGTACATACCTGATTGTGTCGTGTGGGCAACATCTGGAGCCCTGTACATACAGAGAACCCTGAGGCACTAAAAGAGTACGGAGTAGCTAAGAAATGACAGCTCGAACCGGACCACTCCATAAAATTGGTTGAATGCTCGAATCAATGGCTGCCTACGGAGTAGAGTGTTTCATCTCAATTCGCCCCTGAGAATGCAACGTCGGCATTTGGCTTGTGCATTTGGCTGGGCAACCGGGACAGGTAGTTTTCGGTGTAGTTTTGCTTGGAAACTGGCTTCAATGAAAAAAGAAAGCATATAAAATTGAGAACGTTGCGTCTTCGACTGCGAAAGTGTCGCCTAAGTAAGCTTGTTGAGATTTGGGCCAACAAACTCAAATTTTCATTCGCTTTTCTCAATTAAAGACTAAATCAAGGCTTTGGCGATTCGAATGACGCCTCGTAGATTATATACCGATACTCAATACTGAACATGAAAAGACTTGGAGCCTCATTCAGCGTTACTTCTCGCGCACCTGGGTACACTCCTGTTTGACAAACCATCAAGGCTAAAATATAAATTGAAGCACTGGCAAGATTGAACCTTTTAAAGCAGCAATACAGTACTAGTATTACCAAATACAAGAGTTGCGAGCGAATTTCCCCACAGAATCTTTCGGAACTTGGATCTGCTCTCCATACGAATTTCGCTCTTCCATATAGAAAAAAAAAAAGTTTCCCTCGTTGCAAACATAACGTATGCCACGAGGTACAGTATGATAATAGCCGTTGATTTGACGTCTACTTGGCTCTCCGCACTCACAGAATGGGTTGCTCAGGTCCATTCCTCGATCGTCCCAGAATGTCA
Organism: Penicillium pancosmium; assembly: GCA_031761475.1. Classification (NCBI taxonomy): domain Eukaryota; kingdom Fungi; phylum Ascomycota; class Eurotiomycetes; order Eurotiales; family Aspergillaceae; genus Penicillium; species Penicillium pancosmium. Next base: position 33,811 of record JAVMSB010000058.1, on the reverse strand, counting down.
AGAACGTATAGCACCTCCCGCATTGATAATAAGGTCTTCCTGCGTTTCCGTTGGGATTGTCGTCGTGGACTCGTTTGTATATGCCGTCGTGGTCGCAAACTCGACAGGTCACGGCAAAAGTCATATTTTTGGAACCTATCAAGATACTTAGCTGTTTATTGTCTTCTGATTGACTCGGGTTTGAGGTATATATATTGTAAACAAAGGAAATAGGAGTAGTTGCAAGGCTTTTCGATATGCTAATCAGCTACGTGGATATATCAGCTTTACTTGGCAGCTCGACTTGAATTCACAGTCATGAAGTACGCTTTGGGGACATGACTTAGTTCTGCAGGAAGAAATATGCGACAAGCCTTGACGTTTCGTCATTATTGCGCGCGCATATGGCTCTCTATGGTCCCTTGGCCATGTTGAGTGTTGATTCCATTTCGGCTGGAACAGGACCCTATGACCATGGGTCGACGAAAAACCAATTCACTGCAATCGAAGACATTCATATTCGTTCTATTTATGCTCTATTGAAGAGCGGCTTTTTTCACATCGTTGAAGATGAAGACATTTACTCTATGTTGAGTAGAGAATCATGACGACCCTGTACAGGGCTGCTATCATCTATTCAACTAGACCCGAGATCATCCACAATTAAGTATATTGAGATCGTGTCCAGGCTTGCTTATAAACAGTAGAGTTTCTCTCGTTTATTTTCCTGCCCACTTGTCCAAAAAAAGGGACAATCTTCAGGCAATTACTCCCAACTGAATTACCTGACCAGATCTTGTTTTGTCACCTCAAGCTTAAGGCTTAGGAATGTGTATCGTCTTGCTGACCATCAAGCAACCGTGCAAGACAAACATCAGAGCGACCGGGTGGAACTCGAAGATCGTGCCCTCGGCAACCAGACCGAGCGGGATGTTCTCGTGGGTCCAGCTTTCGGAGACCCAGTAAGCCATTAGACCGACAATACCCAGAGTAGTCGGGATAGGGGTGCCTTCGAAGTATTTGGACTTTCCGCTCTTATCCTTCGGGAGAACAGCGACCGTGACGTTGAATCGAGCCAGGCGGGTGAGACCGCAGAGAACGAAGAAAGTGAGGAGAACGTGATCGACAGAGGTGCGGATACCGAGCGCGAAGGCAGCAGCAGCGGGGGCGAGGCCGAATGAAACCTGACCAGATACGAGATATGGTTAGCGGCCGGTTAATAGCGTCAGGGGAAGGGTAAAAGTTTAACCTACCAGATCCGCGAGCGAGTCGAGTTCCTGTCCCATCAGCGAGGACTTCTTGCGCCACCGGGCAATCTTTCCGTCCATGAAGTCGAAGAATAGACCGAATGGCATGAATGCCAGAGCAGCCCACAGCGCACCGTAGTCTGAGGCATCACCGAGACAGTAGCGCATGGAAGAGAAAACGGACATGACTGTTCCCAACGGTTAGCCGAAGATTGTTGAGTTTGGTAGAAAAACCGGACTTGCCTCCGCAGAATCCTGTGAAGAATACGATATCAGTATCTAGAAGCTTTCGAGTATTGTATATAGCTTGAGGCAAAGCTTACCATTGAGCTCAGTTACCAAATCGGCAAGATGGAGAGCCCTGATGCAAGGTTAGCGGGAGCCTGGCAAGACTCGACGGCGAGGAAAATCTCCGGGGACTGACTTGACCAAGCTGAAGTGTCCATGGTCTGAAGAAAGAAGCATTTTCTGCTTTTCTTGGCCTGCGCGGTGTGAGTTTCACATGTCTCCGTGGGGTTGAAAGATGATCGTGAACTGACCTCCGTCGCCGGAGGACGGGACGTTGGAACTATTCGACGCCATGGTCGAGGTTCTGCGAGACATGCTCAAGGGAAAAAAGATTGAAAGTGCTGTCGGATCGAAAGGGGGTCAGAGAGGGGACTGCGGGAGGAGGAATGGGCAATTAATCCTGCTTGAAAGTGTTGACGGGCACGCGGTTCCGCAGAGCGGTCAACGTCATTCCCGATGTGCGATAGCCGGGGCTGGCGGTGTGCCACACGAGGCTGTGCACACAATGCACTAGCCACACTAGCCATACCAGCCACATATGGCTTGGCATTCCCCTTTGTAGAGTCAAATTATGTACGAGTAGCGCTACAAGTTGATATCAAGTATGTATACTGTAAAGCATCCATTGAACATTCGAAACAAGAGCAATCAGATCGTCTTTTTGTGACTGGATATATTCTACAGTCCCTGCAGTCACGGAAACAAGCAGTTGTGTCAGGATGCACAAGAAGTAAAGGAAATGTTCCTGCAAAAGCTCCCAGATCCCCCAAACGCCGAAAGAAGACAATACAATCGGTGAGTAGTATCTTCACCAACCACGGCCACGGCCACCACCACGGCCACCACCGCCGCCGCGAGAGAAACCGCCACCACGGCCACCGCCGCCGCGACCACCGAAACCACCACCACCTCCACGGGAGAAACCACCACCACGGCCACCACCGAAGCCACCACGGCCACGGGGAGCACCCCCACGACCACCGAAGCCTCCACGACCACGTGGGGCGCCGCCACGACCAGCACCACCGGCACGCTTGGGCTTAGCAGCTCCAGGAGGAGGCTTGGGCTTAGGGAGGAACCTAATGTGAATGGTCAGCTTCATTCCTTCTCGCAATGGCCCAATGGGGTAAAGGGAAGAGCAAAACATACTTCTCCAGAGGGAGGAGCTTGTCACCGCCAATGAAGACCTTGTCGCCAGTCTTGAAGGATTCGCTTTGAATACCCTCGGAGGTCTTGATGGTGAAGTAGACCTGGTTGATGGGTCCGAGGACCTCGTCAACCTTGCCGATTTGGGTCTATTACAAGAACTTGTTAGCTCTAGTTCATTGCGACAACCATTAAGAGGTCGGAATATCCGGGGTGTTGGCGTACCTTGTTCTCGAGGTAGATCGGGGCGTTGAAATACGGGATTTTGGGGTTGATCGACTCGCAGACCATCTCACCCTCACAGGAGTGCATGACAGTTCCCATCTCTAACAAGAAAAAATCAGTATCGCGGTCGTAGAATTCGTGTGGACGGGGTTATAAATACCGAAGACTTGAGCTGGGGGGCCGAACGACTGCTGGAAGCCTCCGCGACCTGGACGGAAAAAAATTTCATTAGCTGCTCCGTCCGACAATTTCGCATGCGACAAGGAAGAATTGCTCACCACCACCTCGGCTTCCAAAGCCACCACGGTTAGCACCGGTACCACGCCCACGGAAAGACATGTTGAGTTGTTGCGGGATTGGGGGTTGGACGAAGAAGTTTTCGGGTGGTGGAAACTTCGTATGCATACAGCCTTCCGGGTATCGCTTGCAAGGGCAGTTTGCAGTCACATGACTCACCGCCCGCCCGCTTTTGCGGTAGAGTCATATTATTATTTCTCGTTCAAGCGAGTCAGAACGAGTCAGACTTGGATCCCCCATCCTTTCCTCACGGCCAATTTCTCTGTCACTGTTTACAGAGGTCTGCACCATGGCTTCCGAAGCCCCCAAGGACCTCCCCGTGCGCCCTGCCGCCGAAGCTCAGGGAAATCCTGCTGCTGCTGCTGCCCCGCCTCAAGACGCCAAAAAGCAAGCCCCTCCTAGCCAGCCCCTCCCCGACTGGGCGATCGAGCGCAACAATTTGTTCGAAGAATTGTGGCAAAAGCACCTCAAGGACCTCGCGGCCAAGGACCACCCTTCGATCGAAGTTTCTCTCGATATTGGTGACGGTACCCCCAAGTCGGTCCCCGCAAAGGCCTTCGAAACTACACCTGGCTCATTTTTGCGCGATGTGCCAAAGGACGTGGCTGCCGAGGTTGTTATCGCGAAGGTCAATGGAGAGCTGTGGGATCTGAATCGTCCCCTCGAGGCCGACTCTGCCGTTGTCCTGGTCCCATTTTCCGACCCCGAGGCTCGGAATGTTTGTATGTTGAGCTCTGCTACTCCTTTCAAGCTCGAGTCTAATATCATATAGTTTGGCACTCTTCCGCTCACTGTCTCGGAGAGTCTTGCGAAGCGCAGTTCGGCTGCCTTCTGAGCCATGGCCCTCCCACACCCCAGGGTTTCTGTATGTTGAGCTCTACAAATTTGAAGGATCAAAGGAGGGTGCTAACATGTTCTTAGTCTACGACATGGCTATGCCTGGAGGGTATGTGGATAAGCTATTTATTATGGTATAACTATGCTAATCTTCCTAATCTGAGCAGACGTGCTGTCGTTGAAAGCGATTGGAAGCCCCTTGAACAAAAGGCTGCCAAGATTTTCAAGCAAAAGGAGAATTTCGACCGCCTGGAGGTATCCAAGGAAGATTTGCGTCGCATGTTCAGCTACTCTCCCTACAAGGTAAGAAACGTTTGCCGCAAACTACCCATGCAGCCCATAGGGCTGGGGTGATAGCTGTGGATTGAGCTAACTTGGTGTCAAGCTGCACTATATCGAAAAACTGGTGGTGGGCGAGTATAGTACCGTCTACCGTAACGGTGATCTGGTTGATCTTTGCCGTGGCCCTCACATCCAAAACACAGGTAAGCCCTTGATCTTTCCTGACTCCCTACCCAAGAAGAACACTCTAATCTAACCTTTCCATAGGCAAAATAAAGACCTTCAAAATCATGCAAAACTCCTCCGCCTACTTCCTCGGTGACCAGTCGCAAGACAGTCTGCAGAGAATTCGAGGTGTTGCTTTCCCAGACAAGAAGCGAATGGCAGATCACTTGAAGTTTGTTACTATTGGACCATCTCAAAGTAATGATACTAACCGTTCTATAGGTTCCTCGAGGAGGCAGAGAAGCGCAATCACCTGAGACTGGGCAAGGAGCAGGAGCTTTTCTTCTTTGACGAGGCTTCTCCCGGATCCCCATTCTTGCTCCCGGCTGGTACAAGGGTGAGTCACTAGTGACATATCCCGTCCATCTATCTATCCGTACTGACCATGCAAGATCTTCAATGCCATCCAAAAGCTGCTTCGCTCGGAGTACCGCAAGCGTAACTACCAGGAAGTCCAAACGCCCAACATGTTCGACGTCAGCCTGTGGAAGGTCAGTTCAACCAGATTTCGGACTTCCCAGTCAACACAGCTATTGACAAAGAAGTTAGACATCCGGTCATTTCCAGCACTACGCCGATGACATGTTTCAGCTTAACGTTGAGAAGAAGAACTGGGCTCTTAAACCTATGAACTGCCCCGCCCACTTTCTTCTGTTCGGTCATCGCGAAAGAAGCTATCGAGAATTGCCCATGCGGTATGTTATGTCCGCAATAATGCTGATACATTGACCAAATGTTGACCAAAATCTAGTATTGCGGATTTCGGAGTTCTTCATCGTAATGAAGCCTCCGGAGCGCTTAGTGGGCTAACCCGAGTGAGAAAGTTCCAACAGGACGACACCCACATCTTCTGCACCCAGGATCAAATTGTAAGTTATCATATATCCTTTTTCCAAATGTATCTTTCGAATCAATTAACACCTATACCAGGGAGGGGAGATGGATAATCTCTTCGACTTTCTACGCTCGATTGTAAATTTTCTTTCTACCTTATACGCTTTTTTCCCTTTATACATACTAATAATTATTAGTACGGGCTTTTCGGATTTTCTTTCGCTTTGAAATTGTCGACTCGGCCAGAGAAATACATGGGTAAATTATCGGATTGGGACTTCGCGGAGGACCAGCTCAAAGAGGCGTTGACCAAGTTCTGTGGTAAAGACTGGACTATCGATGAGGGTGATGGCGCATGTGAGTAACATTTTCCCCTAACAAATTCCCTTCAGAATCTCCCAGCTAACCCCCCAACTGTTTACGGTCCCAAAATCGATGTGCAGATTAAAGATGCATTAGGACGAGAGTTTCAATGTGCGGTAAGGCGTTATCCTTACCTTACATAATTTAATCAATTGGCTGACAATCAATGATTAGACTATCCAACTTGACTACCAGGCTAGCCAGAACTTTAAGCTGTCATGTGAGTGTCTTTTCCACAGATACCGACCGCTTGCAGTACCTATGCAGCTTTCTGACCTTTCCTATACCAGATCAAACCAATGAAAGGCAGAATAAAAACACCGAGGAGGCCGTAAAGGAGGGCGAGAATAGTGGCGGTGGCAGACGGGCTCCAGTCGTCATCCACCGCGCAATCAGTTCGTTGTCTTTGAGGTGACTTTATAGTTTTGAGATACTGACAATTTATTTAGTCGGCAGCTTTGAGCGATTCCTGGGTATTTGTATCGAGCATTTCGCTGGCAAATGGCCGTTCTGGCTCTCGCCAAAACAAATAGGTCGGTCCAACCAAGGTTCATTCTGACATAGTGAAGCATTGTACTAAACCGACTGAACATGCAGTAATCGTTCCGGTGATGCCTCAGCTGAATGCTTATGCAGAGGAGGTTGGAGCAATTTATTCGGCGGACAAACTCCACGTGGAGGTTGACACCAGTGGAAACACCCTTCAAAAGAAGATTCGCAATGCGACCCTTTCCCAGGCCAACTTCATCTTCGTCGTGGGTCAACAGGTATGCCCCTCCGCTATTGAACCCGCTGTACGAAGCGCAGGTTGAAAGAACTGATTACTGACAACCTTAAAAAGGAGATGGAAAGCAGAACGGTCAATTGTCGGGCTAGAGACGACCCCTCCAGCCACGCCAAGGGAGTGATGGTCAGTATTGATGAAATGAGAGAGAAGCTTCGGGTGCTGCGCAAGGAGCGTCGTCTCGTAAGCATTCTGTAGGGGGATGTATTTGTTGCCTATCTACGAAAGTGAAATGAAGTAGATGTTGATGCTCAACTTATTCCACAAATTCCATAGGTACCATATCCCTAACTCTGGCTCTGTAAAGACATCAATGCAACTTATAGATGTCTTCGTTGTTCCAATGAATCACTAAATCACCGAAGTTCTGTCTGGAGCTCTAGTATGGCTTGAAAAATATCGGAAAAATGCCCAATGGGTAAGTACTAGTAGCTTTAATTCTTTGGCGCCGGAAAAATCCCGGGGTTTATCACCCTCTGCCAGAATCATGTTAGGCTCATTCTACTGAGTCGATACTGAATCTTTTCATATACGATTTTAGGTATTTATTTTGAGTCAATGTGGCGCTGTTCTGTACTGTTCTAAGTTTTTTATGCTTTACCACTTTCCAGAGTTACTAGTAGTGTAGCTGGGCCTTTCTGTAGTCACAAATTAATACTACCTAGTCCCCCCAATACCCAAGTGGTTCATATCCTTTACTTCCGTTTTCGCTGGTCGTGGGTGGACTAGGTGTTATTAACCCCAACAGTCTAATCTATCAATTTGCTATTAGGTGCCAGATACTAATTGCTATGTATAATCATCTACTTACAGGATCCCTGATATCCAGTGGTATGGCGGCCCTCGGGAGGTGTTTGGGCTTTCCGTACTTATGAGTGGAGTGTAGTCGAGGGAGAGAGTGGCCTCTTTGGGAAGGGCAGCGATCAGCCGTGGTACCCGCGGGGTCAGCGGGGCTCTTCCTCAGGTTCAAAGTTCCCTTTCTTCTCAGCCCTTCATCACACTTCACACTTAACACTTCTCACGCGTATCACACTTCTTCTATACACCATCTCCACTACTACTCGATTCTTTCTTTTACTCTCCTCCTCCCCTCTTCCACTCTTTCCCCCCAATCTCTCCTCCCCCTCCATCTCCTTCCTGACAACCCCCCGCCGCCATGGCTGAGCTTCAGGGTCGCAAGGTCTTCAAGGTCTTCAACCAAGACTTCATCGTCAATGAAAACTACACTGTTACCAAGGAGCTGGGCCAAGGTGCCTATGGCATCGTCTGGTAGGACTCTTCCCCGTTGCGCTCTCTCGAGTACCCGCGGCTAATATTTGTTTCTCTGTTTGCCTTAGCGCCGCAACCAACTCCCAGACTGGCGAAGGCGTCGCGGTCAAAAAGGTCACCAACGTCTTCAGCAAGAAGATTCTCGCCAAGCGCGCCCTGAGAGAGATCAAGCTGCTGCAGCATTTCCGGGGTCACCGCAATGTACTTCCTCTCCCATTTCCTGCGACCGCTCGTGGTTCACCCGGCTGACCCACGACTCTACCCTCAGATTACATGCCTGTATGATATGGACATTCCCCGACCGGATAACTTCAATGAAACATATCTCTATGAGGGTATGCCCAGATGCGATTATACATGGCTTGAAAGCGAGGAATAATCTTTGACAATTCTTATAGAACTGATGGAGTGTGACTTGGCTGCCATCATCCGCTCCGGACAGCCTCTGACCGATGCGCATTTCCAGTCCTTCATCTACCAAATCCTTTGCGGTCTCAAGTATATCCATTCCGCCAACGTTTTGCACCGTGACTTGAAGCCAGGAAACTTGCTCGTCAACGCCGATTGCGAGCTCAAGATTTGTGACTTCGGTCTGGCCCGTGGCTTTTCGATTGACCCGGAGGAGAATGCCGGATATATGACCGAGTATGTCGCGACAAGATGGTACCGTGCTCCGGAAATCATGTTGAGTTTCCAGAGCTATACCAAGGCCAGTAAGTATATGCCTAGCGTGATGAGTGGAGAAAGCAGACCCGTAATGGCTAACTCTATCTAGTTGACGTTTGGTCCGTCGGTTGTATTTTGGCCGAGCTGCTAGGCGGCCGTCCCTTCTTCAAGGGCCGTGACTATGTCGACCAGCTGAACCAGATCCTGCACTATCTGGGTACCCCTAACGAAGAGACCCTGTCCCGCATTGGATCTCCCCGCGCCCAGGAATATGTGCGCAATCTTCCCTTCATGCCCAAGGTTCCCTTCAACCGTCTTTTCCCCAACGCCAACCCCGATGCTCTGGACCTGCTGGACCGCATGCTGGCCTTCGACCCCTCGTCTCGTATCTCTGTTGAGGAGGCACTCGAACACCCTTACCTGCACATCTGGCACGATGCCTCGGACGAGCCTAGCTGCCCGACCACCTTTGACTTCCACTTCGAGGTTGTCGACGACGTCCCGGAGATGCGCAACATGATCCTCGACGAGGTCGTCCGCTTCCGTGCAACAGTCCGTCAACAATCCCAGGATCACGCGGCCCAGCAACAACAGATGACCCAGCAAACCAATGTCCCAATTCCCGACAACCAGCAAGGTGGCTGGAAGACCGAGGAGCCCAAGCCTCAGGAGGCGGCCGCTGGCGGCGGGCAATTGAATGACTTGGAATCCTCGCTGCAGCGCGGCATGGATGTTCACCACCGTTGATCTATTTGATCTGTGGCCATTTTGCCTTTATTTTGGGGCAATCCTTGGTTATGATTCCGGCTCATTTGAACTGGTGAATCGCACTCGGCTTCCCCCTGCATTGATATAACGAGTTAGCAAAGAGATACCTCAAGAGAAGAAAGGCCGGGCGATCTGCATTATTTATGCTTTTTTTTTCTTCGTCTTTCCCCCCCCCGCACGCACCGGATTTGTTTTTTTTTTCTCGTCGATGCGTGCTTCTTGTTAAGTTCTTGGATCGTTTGTTGGCCTGCTCTATGCAATTTTGTACATCGATCGAGGTCTTGGACTCGACTGATCTCCGAGTGTGCTTTGGGATTGAATAGATAGATTAGGCAGATCCTCCCAAAAATCGAGTGGATATAAGAACAGTCAATGCGTAATTGCATAAATGAGTAGAAAAGGGATTCTGCATGTCTAGTACCACCAAGTCTATATATTCTACTACTAGTAGGCCCTTAACTTCAAGTTAGTTCTCAGCTTCAGCCGACCGTGGTCGCCCCCTCCGTTCCACCACAGTCCCAGATACAGTTCGAAATACAGAAGTAGACGAAGGCATCGGGTGCAATGCCACCGGTTCCGGTGGAACCTCATCCTTCTTAGAGTGATCCCGGAGCCAAGGCAGGAAATTGAAAACCCCACCGCAAACGAAAATCCCCAGCCAGAGGACCAGCTCTGTTCCGTAGATAATCATACCAAGTGCATCTAGAGCCGGGCCAAACACTGCATCCAGTTGTTAGCTACTTCCCAGTACAAGAATGGAATGGGCCCGTATTTGGAATAACTTACCAACAGAAACAAGAGAGAATAAATCACCCGCAGCATCGATTCCAACGAAGAAGAAACTGATTCCTCGCACAGTTCGATGAACATAGATGTCCCAGTAATGTCGTAGGACTCCAGCCGCGAGTAAAGCTGCACTCAAAACGGCCATCAATATGAGTGGCCATTCAAGACCACGGGATTTTGCCTTTCTTAGTGCAAAGATCAGTCCTGTTTCAACGCCGCCTAAGAAAAGCAGAAGCGGGACGACCGCAGCAATGCATTTTTTGATTGAGAACCTCTGAGATATCATTAGTACCCCCGGTTATATATGTGAGCAGGATAGTGATTGGGGATCGAGGGTGACCTTTCCATAATACAAACACTGAGCCCAAGTCAGTAGACTTAGTGTTGTAAGTATCTGCGGCTGTATGCGGAGCGCCACATTAAACTCTTCCACGATATTGTAGACGCCAAGGGGGACACCGGCTACTGCCCATAGCAGCATCATTGAACCTTGTAGTCCTTCTGTGTTGTGTCTTTTGTAATTTATGACGATTTGGGGTAGAAGCTTGGACAGTGTTAGCTGCGGTTCAAAAGTTGGCTGGGAACGACTTGCCTGGATGGACCAGCACACTGCGCCGAGAGTGCCTAGGACATTTTCAGCTATTGGGTTGTCCATGCTGGGACAGAGTGTTGGTTGAAAATCCGAGAGTAGGAGTTGTAAGTGGTACAATTGAGTATTCAAGTTCAAGTTGCTGATAAGGATGATCCGGTTCGGCACGTGAAGGTCCCGTCCTGAGGCAGTCCAAGTGGGTTCCCGCAAACCTAATTCACTTATGAATATCAACTACCAGCTCAAGCTAATGAACGAATGTCTAACTATTTTTCGAGGGAATATTGAGATATAATAAAATGCATTTTTCTTTAAAATAAATACCTGACCGTTTGGAAGCTTGGTTAGATTTTAACGGCGAACATACCGGGTGATGTGGATCTCAGGATGACCCTTACTACTGTAGAAGAATGAGTAAACTTCAATGCTTGTATTTTCTGATAAAAAGAAAAAGCTCGCTATGTAGATCCTGATGAAGATGAATATCGCTCATATGCTGACCAAAAGGAAATATGTCATGACAAAGGTATGATAAAAAGGGGCATCAAAATAGGCGAGGAGAATCAATGGTAGTAACCGCGCCACCAAACTGCCATACAAGCCGCAACAACTAGATCCAGCATTTTGAATCCTTCATCCTCAATAACTAACTTGCCCAGTTTAGCGCTCTTTCCCCTGAGTCCTCCTCCGGCTAATTCACGGGCCAGAGATAGATCCATTCGGTCTTCATCCGAGTCTGCGCCACCGCTGCTAGTACTCGTACTGCGGCGTCGAGAATGGCCGAATTGATTCTGGCGGGCAAAGCGCGAAGCCCGGAGGGATGTCTTGCGGATGAGACCAGAGGGGTTGAAGTTTGCTCTTTGGCTGTCAGTGGGAGACGCAGAATTGGGGCCTGAATAGGCACGTTGTCGGGAGTAATTGTTTGGGTTGAGAAGTTGGGATAGAGAGGCACGCTTGGATGTTGCTTCGGGGTCTTGCGGCATGAAATCGGTAGGGTTCTGAGAGTGGGGAGATATGTGAGAGGTAGGAGATTGATTATGGTGATGGTGATGTGCTTGATTTGCCTGGTGTCGAATGTTCGCCGCTTGGAAAGGCGTGTTGAAGCGAAGCTCAGCCACAGTTACAGCCGGATTTGGATCACCTTCGCCTGGGGCTGGAATGGTTGCTGGGCCGGAAATCATATGCTTGCATTTCAAGCTGCGGCCATTCACACTGCTAGAGAATGTACAAGTGCCATTCCACGGGGAGTTGAAAACATAGTAGCCGCTTTTCAATTTCGAGGAGGAGTCATGTCCATGTCCATGTCCCGTACCGAACTCTGATGAGCCATTTCCTCCCCCAGCAGGGTCTTCGAATTGCTTCGAGACGCAAACTTGTCGATGGAACTTGCGCGGTCCAGCCGGCTGTTCAGTGGGTTGATCTTTCGGTAAGGATTGTGACATTGAAGCCCCGGCGGCGCGTATTAACTCTGGCGGAAGGCTTGAGGGAAGATTCGCGCCTAGACTAGCCAACGAGAAAGGTTCCTGCGACCCATTGAATCGATTATATCCTGGTGTAGATATCTCGATATCGATCGCACTGGAGTCCGCGCGAGGAGTTGAAATGGTTGCGACATTCCACTGCGTACCCGAAGTGGGATCACGCCGGATAAGAGTAATAGTGAAGCCTGCGTTACTTGGAGGGGCTCGGTTTTGCTTTCGTTGGCGGTTCGGGGATTGTCCTGGACTATGTGATGACCAGGGTCGTTCTCCTGATGGACGCGACGGTAATTGGGGTCTGTTGGAATCGAGGCTATGACGTCCACCCGCCGAGAACGAATCGTACTTCTCCTTCCACGCATCGAAACCCTTCCCATGCAATCCATCTGCGAAATTGCTCCACCGATTTGTTTTCCTGATTGGCTCTTCGGGGCGTGAACCAAATGGCTCTTCACTGGGAGGTAGCGGAGGAAGAGGTCGTCGTGGGAGTGCTGGCTTGTCTGCTGGTTCCACCAAGGCTGTTCCTGTCCCACCCTCAAAAAATGACTGCGCAATGGCTACTGGTGTACCTGCGAATGACATATTCTCCGCCGAAACCGCAGGCATAGGAACCGGTCTCTGTGGAAGCGGCGGGGGCGCATCTTGCTGCGGAGGCTCATGCTCCAATGGTACTTTTGGAGGCAGCGCAGGAGGCTCTTGTGCAGATTCTTTTCCTCCAACTGGCTTCCGTCGAACATTGTTCATTCGAACAAAGTCGCGTTGCGAGGGATCCTCCTCAGCCGCAGCGTCCAATGCCTCCCTCTTTCGTTGGGCTTCTTCCTCACGCTCTTGCTCCACCTCTTCCAACAAGGCATCGTCTTCGGGGGTTGCGACATGGACATAGTAAAGGGACGCGTTGATTGCCTCTGCGGATACACTCGATTTCGTCGGCGGTTTAACGGGGGATAGAAAGATATCTGTCATAAGCGCACACAGGCACCAGTCAGCATAGGTTCTCTAGATCTCGACCGGCTGCGTCGACCGGGCGCACAATGGGATGCAGGTGGATTATTGCAAGATATATGATTTTATAGACACACTTACCTTGACTGCCAGGAACCCTCACGATATACAGTTGTAACGGGTCGAGCTTCTCGTGGGTGGGATTGCGCGGATAGGCGGGGGGATTTGATGCGATGGTGGTGATTGACGATAGCGAGCGCGCCTCCACAGGCCCTTGAATTGGAGCAGCGGTCGACATGGCAGGCACGGTCGCAGTGCGCCGGCCTGGGAAAATTGAAGTATCAGTGTCCTGGGGAGTGGCGCGTTGGTTCGTTGTTGGTTGCGGGCAACGGAGCGGAGGAGGGGGATGATAAACAGCGGGTCCGTCGGTAGTGGGCGGGTCGTTAAGGTATGTACTAGGGAGTACTAGTAGTCAATGGGGAAATGCTCGGTATTTTAGAAGCCTGACAAACTTTGTTTGTAACACGTTGGCCCTTGTCGTGAGTTGGGACGCAAGGGAAGCGCGACAAATTGAAGGTTGCCTATCCTGGGCTCCGAAGGTGGCGCAGTGCGCGGCCAGCTTGCGCAGCGTTGGGTTCCCCTTCGAATACGATCGATTACGAATAGAAAATAGAAAGTCTACACCGTACACAGACAACATGAAAGAAAATATGGCAAAAAAAGTTTTAAAAAAATATAAGAGGCTGTGTGACGTCTTCAACACATGGTATCTCCAGAATAGTTACAAAACCGTGGAACAAGGGGAAAAAAGGAAGGAAAAATGCAGAATGAGAGGCCAAGGCAGAAAAGACAAGAAGGAGAGAGTCTCTGCAAGATGGGGGGTGTCGATATAATAGCAAGGAGAAAAAAAAAAGAAAGAATACTCCAGAACCTTTCAAAAACGCCGTTCATTTCCCAAGAACCCAATGACATTAGACAACGGTCTCGGACCGTTCGCCTTCGGCGATGACGGGAACACCAAGACCACGGTCAGGACTCTGCAAAACTAGCTGCTCGTGGCGCCGTGCTCGCAAGAAATCGCTAACTGCGCGAATCAAAATGAACCATCCGACAATCATGAGGACATACGAAATCCATTCGCTGGTGGAAATGGCGGATATCGCACCACCGCCACCTCCTCCAGACGTGTCGCCAGCTGAGTTGGGGTCGAAATTATGGCTATTAGGATCCTGTGGTGGAACGTATTGCTCGCCGCCTCCTCCATCTGATCCGGAGGAATCGCTACCTCCCTTCATATAGAATCCATATTGAACAAGAGTAAGACCGAGACCGGCTCGGCTGCCGTTCTTTGCGGCGTGTGTGGTGTGAAGGAGATAAGTCAAGAGGAAACCGACAAGCTGGAAAGACATCGAAATCATCGCATTCCATACGAACGAGAAGATGGATCCAACGGGTAAACCATCCACATAAACTTCATCGGATGAGAGGCCGGGTGCCACGATCGTGGTCTCCCAGTATGGAGGTGTCGCATCGGCGGCTGCTTCTTCATAAGACTGAATAGTTGGTTGATACATTAGTAAAAGAAAGCGCTCGAATTCGTATAGATTTCAACTTACGGGAGGCAAATCTTCATTCTTCTCGCCCCGTTCCGGCTTGGCCGCAAGATTAGCGAAGACTCCATCATTCGATATGGCGACAGAACGGCTTCCTCCGGACGATGGCGTAAAGGTTGGGAGTATTGTAGGTCGGCGGGCAAGCGCCGAGGCTCGAGGATTATCCTGACTGTCGCTCCCGGGACCCGATGACGACGCCGCCGTTGCAGCAGCCTGGCCATTATCCACGGGTGATTGAGGGTCGTGGTTGGCACGCATCAAACGTTGTCGGTCATCGGGTTCCTCATCGCTGTCGGATTCATCCTCGCTTCCAAAGGCATCAGCCAAGGTTTGGTCGTCGTCATTTCGTTGGGGATCGCCGTGCAGTAGACGCCTCGATGACGGCGAAGATGATCTAGAACCGGAACGAAATGATGGAGGCGGAGAAGTCGGATTGCGATCGGATCGTTGAGGATTCAACTGATAAGACTCGGAGTCATCTTCTTCATCACGGGGATTCACCTAGAGGATGTTAGATGGACCAGAGTCATGTTCCGAGCGAGACGCCCGGCTGGGGCAAGCAGATCAGCGGAGGGGAAGGAATACGAACCCGTTGATAGCGCTGCGAGCTCATGGCGAGCTGAGCGGGGGCGACGGAGTGGGAAACAGTATAAACAAAAGAAAAGACAACTTAGGGCAAATAGAAGGACAAACAAGAAGAGCAAGATATCACGAAGATGGAGGGAGGTGGGAAGAACGGGGAAAGAAGGCAACAGGGGAGTCGGGGAGTCGGAGTGTCAGTGGCGGGTGGCCTCAGGCAGGTGCGCCATTCCTTCACTTCCTTCATTACCAAACCACAACTGCAACCGCGACCACTTTGGAAGAATCTCCCCGTCACCACCACTCAGTACTTGAAGTACTACCACCAACATCGCCATGGCGAAGCCGGTGCGTATGATATTTTGCTTTGAAGAATTGAATTCTTCCATGCTAACTTGAATCTCTCACAGTCTGTCACTCCTCGCTCCCTCCAAACCCGCATCTCCCATCTCATCAAGCATTGGCCCTCCGATGCGGTCCGTCCAGCCTCTGTCTCCGTCCAAACATACCTCCAATCACACCTAGCCCAGAAGCGCACAGAGGGCTCTCCCCAGTCACAAACAACTTCCGTGTCCAAGCCTACTGGCGAGCTGTCAGAAGCCTCAGTCAATGCGCTGACCTCCCTTTTGAGTGATCGCTTTGCGCGTCGCTACCCTTTGTCTCAAAAGGTCCGGTATCCGGCGAGCGACCCAGACCACTACGATAACCTTATTCGCGAATTCGAGGAAGCGCCAAATCGCGACTGGTTCGGCCGCTTAAAAAAGAGACTGGGTGGCATCCTCCGGTTGTCATGAGCCGACTTTTTTTTTCTTCCTCCATATATACAAACAAAAACTGCCCCATCTCTCTTCTCTCTGTGTATAAATGGGATCTGCTTTGGCCATTTTAGGGTGTCGATCTTTGCTGGGA
Source organism: Penicillium pancosmium (assembly GCA_031761475.1). NCBI lineage: Eukaryota > Fungi > Ascomycota > Eurotiomycetes > Eurotiales > Aspergillaceae > Penicillium > Penicillium pancosmium. Next base: position 17,705 of record JAVMSB010000058.1, on the reverse strand, counting down.
CACCGCGGGGTTATATGTGATTGCATGGCATGTACTATTATTATTTATGTTTGCGCTTGAATCCGCTGTATCACCATTTGAGTGTACGAATACTATCCATTGGTGGCTATCAAAGGCCTGGAAATCTTAATGATGTTTCATTATAAACAATTAAAAATCTTGAAGTTGATTTGCCTTATTCATAAACTCCGCAAATGAGAACTATTTCCTATGTACAATGTCCGGTGTTCTCAATGCACGCTCCCGTGAATTCAAAATTTACCCCATACCTTTTACAGCATAGGCTTCAAGTCATCGGCAACATTGAAGGGGGCCTCAGTCTTGGCCTTGACTTCCTCAACGGTCACACCATCAGCGATCTCGATCAAGGTAAGTCCGTTGGTAAAATCAACGTCGAAGACACAAAGATCGGTGATGATACGGCTAACGCAGGCGGGGCCAGTCAAAGGAAACTCGCACTGCTTGACAATCTTGGGGTTGCCCTTCTTATCAGTGTGTTCCATGGTGACAACGACCTTGGTGGCAGAGGGGTTAGAAACAAGGTCCATAGCACCACCGAAGCCCTTAATCTTTCCGGGAAGCATCCCTACAGAACGCAGTTAGTATAAATGAAAGTCACACATCAGTTTATCCGATCACATACAGTTGGCAAGATCACCCTTAGCGCTGACCTGCATAGCACCCAGGATGGTCAAATCGATACGGCCGGAACGGATCATGCCGAAGGATTCATCACTGCCGAAGCAAGAAGCACCCGGGTTCAGAGTAACAGTCTCTTTACCGGCGTTGATCAGATCGGGGTCCTCCTCGCCCTTCTTGGGGTAGGGACCGAGGCCGAGAATACCGTTCTCGGACTGAAGAGTGACCTCGACAGAAGGGTCGACGAAGTTAGGGGCCAGCATGGGCATACCGATACCCAAATTGGCATACATCCCGTTCTTGAACTCCTTTGCAGCGCGACGAACAATACGCTCACGCTTGTTGGCAGTGTCACCCTTACCCAGTGCAGAGGTATCAGCGCCCTCTTCCTTGGCGAAAGTGTACTTCTCAATTTTCTTCTCGGTGGTGCTCTGAATCACACGCTTGACGTAGATACCGGGCAGGTGGATAGAAGCGGGCTCAATCTCACCAGGCTCCACGATGTGCTCAGCCTCGACAATGGTCATCTTAGCATTGCGACCCATTGCGCCGTTGAAGTTGGCGCCCGCATAGCGGAACTGGCAGTTACCAAGCTTGTCGGCCTTCCAAGCCTTGACGAAGGCGTAATCTCCCTTGATGGCCTCCTCCATAACATAGCTTTTACCATCAAAGACCTTGGTATCACGAGGTTGGCTGTAAAGGGCGACAGTTCCGTCACTGTTGTGTCGCAAGGGCAAGTCGCCGGTTTGCACAACGGTGCCAAACGCCGCAGGGGTGTAGAATGCAGGTACACCAGCACCGCCAGAACGGCAACGCTCAGCCAATGTACCTTGAGGGGTGAGCTCCAATTCGATCTCTCCAGTCAGATACATGCTCTCAAAGGTCTTGTTCTCGCCCACGTAGCTAGCAATCATTTTCTTGATCTGCTTGGACTGGAGGAGCAGGCCCAGTCCAGAGCCGTCCACTCCCGCGTTGTTGCTGACGACGGTCAGACCGGAGATTGATGAGTTGGCCCGAACCGCGTTGATGAGGGTATCGGGAACACCGCATAGACCGAATCCACCGGCGAGAAGTGTGGAGTTTGACTTGATGTCCTTGGTAGCATCTTCGGCGGACGAGAACACCTTGTTGATGGCAGCGCGCTGAACACTGCTAGAGAAGGTACGTGCAAGGAAACGCTGGTGCTATATAGCAATGCCATGTCAGTATTAAACAAAATCAGATATGCGGAGAGCTTGTCAATGTTACCTTAGCAGGATCCGCGGAAAATTGCCGCGCGAAGCGCAGACATGTGGCCACTTGTGAAGGCATAGTTAATTAACCTGATGGGCAAGGTAAGGAAAGGGAGGAAATGCTGCGGGAGCAGAAAAGACAAGGAGCAGCAGGACTGGAGAGGAGACGGCAGTGTGCCAGTCTTATACATCCGCGGCGGCACTCGACCGGCGGAAGAATCCCGGATATACCAGTCACTCCCGACGCTCCCCGCATCTCCCCACACCTGTCGCCCGCAACCTACAGTTATTTCTATAGAAGAAAGTTTCAGGAATATAGGCAATAAATCATTAACAGTACTGATGTACTCTTCTTTGATATACTTCAAACAACAATTTCGAACATGATTAGATATTTTCATTGGCATAAAGAGTATACGCCGAAAACAGCCGAAGTAACAACCGACGGACATCCGAGAGGCGGGTGGCGGGTAGCCCCTTCCGATCTGGGGGATGTGCAGTCAGGTGATCCGGAGTATACTATGGATCCCACGGTATTGGATCTGGTAGATATCAATCAACCTTGGAAGGCCACCTCTGATCATGCATGACCTTTATATTTATGATACCATTTCTCACGGAATCGGGACCCTCCACGCACTTGATATATGTTGGTCGAAAGATCGTCCTTTTACAGATACTAGTTGTTGCAGAAATTGAAAGATGCCCGACGCAGAAACAGAGTGTCTCGAACATGACGCACATACTACTACTAGTAGTAATAATATGGACTTCTCCAGCTCCAAGGTTCTGGGTCTTCAAGAGAAAATATTATACACGAAATAATCAAATGAATATGTAACAAACTTCAATTTCTAGCATGTAAAGCTCTTCCGGGAAATTTCCCCCATTTTATTTGCTACAGCTAGATTGATCAAGTGTGCCGGAGTGCACTGGAACTGTTACAAATTATCAAGGGTGATCTCTATATAAGCCATTCTCTTTGAAGTTTCCTTCATCTTCTTCATCTTCTTCTCACCGTTCGCACTCAGTATCTGAATTTTCTTCACCTACAGGTATTTATCCATCATTAGCCCTTATCATCAACTTCCATTCCCTTTTGGCACTTGCACTGTATCTTGTATTTTCGAGAATAATTTTCGACAGTACACGCTTAACATGGCCCGATCAGATGATCACTTGCCTCCCCCAGCGGACGCATGGGTGAACAAGACTATCGAAAAATTCCAAGCTGGTCAAGATACGTTTTCTGGACGAGAGATTTTCGAAGTCGACGAGTATTGTTCCAAGATTTATGAAAATTCTGAGATACCCGAGCTTCTGCACCAAGAATTCATTAGAGATATGGCATACCGTTATGCCGGTGATGCCACCAAACAATCCCTTTCAGAAGAAATCTTCAAGGAAGGCTCAAATCCAGACGTTGTGAAAGAGAATCTGAAGGCACTGAGGCGTGATGGGGCCTTGCAGAGATTGAGAATCGCTGTCAAAACCAACCAGCAGAAGATGTACCAGCTACCATCTGCTGAAGCCTCTCCAAAGATTGTGGAACAGGAGTGGGGAACTTTGCGCGGTGGTAATCGAATGCTGCCATCATACCCAACCATTCCTCATACTGGCGAATGCGACGAGCATGGACAGGCAAAACCCGCACAGCTTTCTCTCAGACAGGATCGCCCAACAACGCTGACCCCGGCCAAAATCAGGACCATAATGGTCGAGAAGATTGACGGGTTGAAGAAGACGCACAACGAGGTGTTCTACGCCAGTGGTTCTTACAAAGGAAAACTCAAGCCAGCCTACATCTGGACTGCACTGGAAAAGGACAACATGGGAAACCTGTACCTATCTGATGCAATTCTAGATGAGCATGTCCCGCTTTGGAAAATTATCCTCGCGTACAAAGGAAATCTCAAGGCATTTGATCAAGGTAGACCCCCCGTCTCCATTGAGACCACCGACAAGCCGTCCTCGATGGCGGAATCCGAGAATACCACACCAAATGGAGGCATCCAAAGGGATCTGACTGCACTTGTTGAGAGAATGTTTCTGGAGTTCAAGGAGGTCAAAGACGAACTCAAGGAACTGAAAGGGTCTACAGTCTCCTCGACTGAAGTTTCTTCTGAGTCGTCCAGCGGGGAAGGAGAGTTCACAGATACTAATGAAACTCCCACTGAGCAGAGCTGCGAAGAAGAATACGATGACGAAGAGGTGAATCAAAATTCCCACTCAAAAGAACCTCTCCCAACCAACGAACAAAATGGAGATGATGCAGATCTCGATGCAGCTGAAGAGGAAACCCGAGACAATGGCACGAATAAGGGCTCGCCTGACCCTCTTACAATTGATGAACAAATCGCAAATAATGCAGAGCGTGGGAATACTCCTCTTTCTCGGACCCACGAGGGCAATCTGGCCGAGAACGATGATGCACCTGAAGAGATGACTCCAAATACTGGCCCGAAGACTGGTTTGGCAGTGAAAGCCGGCACAAACAAGCGGCCTAATACAGGCTCGCTTCAAGCTCCAAATACTAAAAGGGCCCGTTCTAACCAGAATCGGGGCCCCGGCAAAAGCCAAGTGGTCAAGGGCACTACCCAGAAGGAACAGACCTAAGGAAGTAAGACTGTGATGAAAACATACGCCCGTCCATGGAGGCTAATTTTGTTATTTCTTTTTGTACCAATTTGACTCTGACATTTCTTTTGAATTTTCTTTCTTTTTCAAAATTGCTATCGATGTTGCTCTTAATTTTTTAGTTTGGCATGTACTCAAAGATTGCTTCAATTGAAAATTTTTACAATCCATTCCTTAAAATCTTAATGCTACTCTTTTCTTGACGCTCAACTATTGAATAGTTACTTGATCATGATTAGAGACGGCGGCTCGCGCACCATGTTCGATGGCGGAGAAACTGATCAAAGCTCGAGTCGTTTGCTTTTTTGGCCTGCTTGTGTTTACAAAATCCGAGAAACTAGCATAATCTAAGAGTTCTTCGTTCATGGTATCTTTCGTTATGTACACAGGCATACATGTGTTCTTCACTTTAATGCTCGACATAAAGATTGGACATCGTACGGTCATAAAGAAATAGAGGTATGGTAGTTATGCAATCATCTTCCGCATGCCTTAAAAAAACTTGAAAGTGACTCGAGCACTCCAAAATGTACTCGGGCCCGTCCCCACTGGATTGACCCTTGGGGTGTCGTATCTACCAATATGCATCCACATCGTGTCGACGGCGGCCCCGATGATCATAATAGTCACTGAAGACGTATCCAGTCATATCGATGAAGCTCATCGACGATTCCTAATCAGTTGACTGATCCATAGGTACGTCGTCTTGAGGAGGGGCTTCTGTGGGTTGAACAGCGCCCGCGAGATTGGAGTCACTATTCTGCACGTCGGGCATCGGCTCAACGAGGTCACGGCAAACTGGATCGACTAAACGATCTCTCATTTTGTCGTTTATATAGACAAGGAAGTACGGAGTGGGCGGATTTGCGGGATCGTTGTTCTTGAATATCTCATCCAGGTTCTGGACCTCGGTCACGTACTCGTCGTTATACTTGCGCCAGATGTCACGGTTGAAATCGTAGATATAGATCCAGTAATGTCCGAAAGAAACAGATCCACGGTGCACAAACACTGCGTATAACCGGTAAGGTAGGTATCTGTATTCGGCAAATTGATTCGAGATTTGGGTCTGTATGGTCTCAATCTCCGTGTCAAGGCCTGAGGAAAGGTTAGCATGTGAGAATAATAGGGGGTGTCAACAGCTATGCTCACTTTGAAGCTCGGCCTCCGCGGCCTCAGCGAGCTGGTCAACCTCATTGCTAAGTGACTCATTGGCGTCAACATTTCCTTCTTCCTCCCACGGCAGATCTCGAAGCACATCTCTAGTGCCTCGAAGCAGCTGCGCTAAATCTTGGCCATCAGTCTCCTGGTTATAGGTTAGCTTGTCCATGACTGACAGTTACTAGTGACTAATGGGGCCATACCTGTTTCCTCATGAGCTCTAGCTTGCGTTCCTCGCACATTTTGAGAGCTTTCTTAAGTTCCCAGCCTTGGCGGCGTTTGTTCACAATCTCTGGCTTCTGGGTATCCATGTATCGATCCATGTAAATGGTTTCCAGAAGCCCAAGATGATTTGTCGATTTGAAAGAGCTCTTTTTGACTGGATCGAACTGGACGCGTTGAACTTGGATTTGAAGAATGGGAGGAAGCCGGGTGATCGAGCCAAATTGTTCGGCTACAGAGTTCTCAACGCTGATCTTTTGGGCATCAAAAGCGCCATCGAGGGCAGAGTAGATATCCCGTGAACCATGCGCCACATCGACCTTGATATCGCACCATCTTTCCTCTTTGGATCGGGTACCAGCTTGGGTAGAAATGTAGGATCGACTTTCGCCGTAGAACAAACTGAAATTTATTAGTATCCAAACCTGCGGGATACGGTGATCGGGGAAACTCACTCTTTAATTTGGTCCACCTGCTCCCCATCACTGGCCACACTTAGCGGTTTGATGGCGCACTGGCTTTGGAAGAGAACATTGTTGATCACTTCCGTGACATCCTGCTGCGCACCGATTTCTACCTCTTCCAGCAATTGTTTCTGACGATCGACTTCGACCACAGGCCTTGGGGGAACGGGTGGTGGTCGACTGGGATGTTCAGGCGTAGACGAAGCAGGGTCACCGGCCTCGATCTTCACATAACCTTCAGCTTCAGAAAGTGCGTTTTCAGAATTGGTTTGCTCATTCTCTTCGACGGCAGAATGCGCAGGTGGTGCAGGGTTATTGATCTCGGATACCAACGTCGCTTCACTGTCCGCATCACTTCCACCCTTGGTAGGCATTTGCTGGTCAGCACCTGAGCTCACGAGATGCTCGCTTTTCATCTCGACAATGGGCTGAGGAGGCCCAAGGGGCCCTAAAATAGGTGCCCCACCAATTTCCCCCAATGCCTGGGGTTTGGATATTGTCGACCTTCGACGAATTGCTTCCTCGTTTCCAGGGCTGATAAGTGTCAACCTAGCAAGTTCTCGAGTAGGAGCCACGCAAGACTGTGATGAGGTGATCATATTCTGAAACAATGTTCGAAGTTCTCCGAGAACTATGACTTTGATTAGCTTTATATCAAGACTGCTAGAAATTGCCATGATGAACCTACATGTGAGCGATCGTTGGACTTCTTTTCCAGTCACCTTGCGCGAGCCAACCTTCTTGTTTGCCAGCCCTGGAATGTCGTTCAGATCCATTTGGTGCTTTTCAATATCAAGGACCATGTCCCGGAAGGGGCGAACAGAGAAATAGAACTGGAGAAGGCTGTTGAGGTAGCAGGTGTTGCCAATATTCTGTAACCCAACGGGCCATTCTGCTAGGTTCTGATTGACATCAGAGGAGATACCAGCCATGCCTTTGAGCAATTGGCTATCCATCTCTTTGGCGATTACACTCAATGCACGATTGTAGAGTTCGGCTTGGTCGGGACTATCATCGATGCAGATTGTGTAAGCCGCCATGACTGCCTCTTCATCTGCGGTTCTGTCTGGAATTTGGAGTAAGCGGTACGCATCTCCAATGTCCATTTCACCTGACACTGTTTCGCCGGTATTAAGAAAATGGTTCAACCCGATTGATTTGCGAGATTCCGCAATGAGCTTTACAGCCCGATCGGCCGTATCCTTACATGACGGGTTGTCATTGACCTGCAGAAAACAAACTACTGTTAGTTTCCTCGCAATATAGTCCAATGTTGGAGTTTCATACTTTCGCCGTGTACATTGTGATGATGAAATCATCGGGGGTTTTGTCATCGACTCCAAGGAAGACCTGGGCTTGCTCGACAGTGGACACGCCTGCGCATTATGGTCATTAATCTTCTGATAACCGATAACCATCAGAACCCGTGAGACTTACGATCCTCCGAAGCAGCTTTGATGCGTTCGCTGCCTCTGCTATTCCCGATCCGCCACAGCTGCTGTCGTGCTTCGGTTTCATGAGAAGTCGAGCTCAGAAAGGCATAGAACTTCCCTATAATAGTGTCTTCCGTGATGTTTGGATCATCATGCCAGAGCCCAAAATATTTGTATGCTTCGATTACATCGTCGTTTGTGTATTTGCCTTCCGCATAGGCCACCTGCGCTGCATGGTCGATGATCTCCCAGTCCTGGCCACGCCTTAAAGTGCCAATAGCCTTGAGCGATTCCAAATACAGTGATGATCGGGATGGATCTACAGAGATCTGACGATTGTAGGCTTCCACGATCAAAGAAGCATCCATATCTTCGACAGCCCCGAGATCTTCGTAAAACCTTGAAAAGAACTTGTCAGTTTTGCTCGCATGTATGAGTTTATGGGGATAACGAACGGGGCAGGTGGCATATCGAAAGTGCTTGCCTGTAGAGATTTCGGGTCTAGTTTATCAGTCAGCTCTTGGCTTTTCGACTTATCAAAGAGTATACAAACAGTCTGCTGCCTCTAAAGCATGGAGGATGTCATTTGAGGATGTCGTGGGGAGTTGGATTTGCACAGCTCGTTTCTCCGAGTTCGGTCTATTATGTATCAGGGCTTGCAGTTCATGGATAGCGTCGTCAAGGAAGATGGAGAGGGCGTCTTGGTAAGGCTTCGTCAATTCCGGCTCCGGCTTTGGAGGCTGCCATGCGCCATTTTCCTAGATATGATCTTAGTAAATGAGTATCTTTTGGGACCACAAGACAAAATCATACGAGATAGGTAAAGCCCAAAAACTCCAATACTTCCCTGCAGGGGGCGCCCTTTAGGCCAAACGCAAGCATGAACCGCTTGTTAATAGCAGATATGTCCTTGTTAAGCTCTTTGTTATGCAGGGAGTTGTTGAGATAGATGCGAAGATTATCTAACACGGTTATTGGCAAAGGACTAGTCATTCCTTCTAGGCGATCCGGGTTCGCTGCGATCGCCTCGTCTGCTCGTTTGCGAACCGCATCGAGATCTGTCAGTGTTTGAACAAAATTTCTGTTCAATAATGGTGACAGTATTCGGAGTGACACCATAGCGGAGCACGAGAGGTGGGAGCATTGAAAGTGGTATGTTTCGGCCACTTGCCCGCTGGTGGTCATCTCCTCCACCGACGTGCTACCTCTCTGTCTCCCAGATTTATAGACCAAGTGATGGATGTGGTCTCCTTTCTGAGATCGTGTGAATGAGCTTCCAGTGTTGTTGTGGTTGACGACCAGCTGCAAATGACAGCGACATTTGGAGCACATGGCGGAGACCTTGGAGGACGTCCCGGGTCGGCGTTGCTGGTCCGTCTGCGCCAGGAAAGTTTGGTTCGATTTGGTCACATAGTTATGCTTGCATGCATCAGACGAGATAAATTCGTAACGTTTGTGTGTTTTGTCGGAATAGATGGGAGGAGTCTCTGAGAGTAGGTTGAGACCGGTGTTGGGAGGGTGCTCTGGATCGTATAACTGAATGTCCTCAGCGAGCCGGGGGGCCAGTTTACCTGTACGGAGGTAAAATCGAAATGTTAGCATTTGTAATATTTATCCACCATCGTATTAGGTGTCGGATTATGCTTCCTACTTACCTGCCCTCTGTGGGTATGTCATGATGTAGGCAGTTGTATGATCCCGGCGTAAGCCGATGCAAACGTCTTTTGCTCAGATTTATGTAAGACCGTGGACTCAGAAAATCAAATACCCCATAAGAATCTTCAAAGAAGCTGCGCATCCACGGCGCGCACCAGTGATGGAATGGGAACTTGTTGGTGGAGAGACAGCGGGGAGCCCACCGCACTGGGCATCAGTGGGCGCCAAGCTGTCGAGGATGCTCGGCGGAAGCTGCAATGGGAGCTTGGAGACCGTGTGAAGTGGTATTTAGAGAACTTGGATCTCTCCGGTACAGATTCCAGAAGACGGATTATCAGAGATATAATAGTCAAACGTGTTTCTGGTTCTTTGATGTTGCTGAGTGTGTTGTGAACGCCCCAAGCTTTGATGGCGGTGGAGTAGGCGGTCAGCGCCGCAAACCTGCCACTCAACTTGGGAACTTCGAGCAGCCATTTTACGATCCCGTCTCTCCCGCAGCCCATCCCTCCCACCCCAACCGACACCATGGCGCACCACGCTGAGGATGACAGCTATCACCCGAAGGATGCGATCTCGACCGCAATCAAGGCATTGACCATCACCGGTGGTATCGGCTTTATTGGAGCCGCTGCCCAGGTCACCATCCACAAGCAGAACATGAGCCCTCTCGCTGTGGTTACTCGATTTGGAGGCACCATTACCATGCTCGGTATGAGATATATCGAAGAATAAATCGCCGTTTTCAACCTCCGTACTGATTCTCCAATGTTTCTAGGTGGAATGGGTGGCACATACGCCTTCGTGAAGGCCGCCTCGGCCAACTTGCGCGAGAAGGATGACCCTTGGAACACCGCGGTGGCTGGCTTCTCTGCTGGTGCTCTGCTGGGCCTGCGAGGTAAGTTTTGTTCCATGATTCGAGAAATCGAGCTGTCTTTAAACGCGAATGATTATGCTAACTTCGGTCTTCCTCAGCCCGCACTTTCCCCGCCGTTCTCGGCTACGGTGCTGCCACTGCCACTGCCATGGCCGCCTTCGATTACACCGAGGGATTTTTCGGATACTCGAAGAACAAGGAGGAGGATGAATTTGAGCGCCGCCAGAAGCTGCGCAAGGCTTACCAGACCCCTGCGGAGCAGACTTTCGCGGAGCTGGGCGAGGGACGTGGTACGTCAATTTCCCCATATATGCAGACGTTCTCAGGCACTACCCCAGACTGAACGAATCGGCTAACATCATGGTTTTCTAGGCATTACCGGCCCCAACTATGAGGAGCGCCGCCGGGAGCGGATCAAGGAGGCGTATGGCATTGAGGTTCCCACATCCCCGGTTCCTGCATCATAAAATATTCCCCCTTTCCCTTGATGCCGTGATTTTGCCACTGTCTTTCCGAATTGCGTTGTGTAAATTATCCCCCTCTACATCATGTTCTCTAGCATGCCGGACACGTCCAATCCGATCAAGTTTTCTTCTGTTTGAATTGATATCCAGTTGTTGTGACGTAGATTGAGAGACTGGAGCGGCAGTGAGTTCCAGCGTAAAATGATCGATCTAGGACCACTCTATAGCGTGAGTATGCGGAGGATATAAATCTGCAGCGGGCAATTGATTTGATTGGATGTGTATCGATCAATTGGACGGGCTGGTCTTCTTTAGACTGATCTACTGTAGAGTGGCAGTTGGCACCGGCCGGTGGAGTGCGGAGGGGTTCTTTCCCGGCGGCCAATGACGCGGCGGCTATATCCAACATCACTTCTACAACTCATCAGTCCCAATGATCACACTACAGCATGTACACTCGTGCTGCTGGTCCCACGATGATTCAGCCCTATGGAGAAATTGGCACTGTACTACGTCTTTGCCGCCACAATGCATACCAGCTAGGGATACCTCGGTCGTTCGATCATGTCATTGCCAAGGACCACGATGGCTAAAACTTGGCTGATTCCGGTCACTGACTGAAATGCAACTCAACAAGATCACGGGTCCCCGAATAGGAATCTCCCTTCCACCGATATCACATTTTGACTCGAAATCCAGAAATGGTCGCCATGGAACTGATCCACGATGAGGAAGGGACCGACACTGGCCGAGCTTTATCGGAGAGCAGTTCCAAACCCCACGAGCCTCTAGGATGGCTCAAAGCGGGCAAACCCCACGGCATTGGAGCATCCTCAGACGTTCTTCCAAGGTTTCCATGCTTCTTCGGAAGCCTCGGGGAACGGGTATCCACGTTCTGTGCCCTGTAAGGGGGGTAAAAGAGGGGCAGGATAATCTTCCGTATAGATTTGCATGAGCTTCGATATTGATCCGATCCCGACGTCATCTCTCCATCAGCGATCAGGGGTGCCTTTTTTTCTTTTTGCTGAGCCACAGATCGCGTGGATCATGCTCATTTCCCGAGTGCTAGTGCCAGGGCCGAACTCGTTTAGGGAACTAAATATATAAGTAGGTTTTGGAGGGGGGGCGGAGCCACTGTCGTCAGCCACGCCCTGGAGCAGGCAGCCAGATAGTCGGGTCTACAAAAGGGGCTTGAAAAAGGAGAGGGGACTCGGAGGAAAAAGGAGACGTCCAAAAAGGGATCGTATGAGAATCCAGTCAACCTCAACCACTGACAAGATCACATCTCGCCGGCGCTCAATTCCGGGGAGAGTGCAGTACGTCAACCACATCCAGGATCTCAAAGATTTAACTTCATCTTCCCCCTCATTCGAGCCGGCACTCCCGGGGTGAAGTGTGAAGTGTGGTGAGGGTACAACGGGTTTTAGGCGTCATCACTCTCTCGTTCTCTGTTTCTCTCTTACCCCCCGATCCCAATCTTTTGCCCCCCCTTCCCCTCGTAGACGTCATCCATCATTTTCATTATTATTATTACATATCTGCAGGGCCCCCCTCCAAGGCCAAGTCCAAGTCCAAAGGAGTTCAAGTTCCTGTAGGATCAGATTTAGTATTCTCTTCATCTTATCCCACCCCCCTTCTTCAAATTTCACGCGGTTTATCGATAGTCTACAGTGTGGAGTATTGCGAATTGATCATCATTTGCTTCTTCAACCCTGTTCGACACCGAATTGAACCCCCGCAAATCCGGCCAGACCGACCCTCCGTTCGCCTGGTAACCAAAAACCGCGCCATCCCATCCTAGGCCGTTCTAGTACTACTCCTTATCCTGACGCCCGATCGACTTGATTTTCTTTCTCTTTCTCTTTTTTTTTCTTTTTCCTTTTTGGTGAACTTGGAAACCCTTCTGCTCTCTCGCCATTTCTCTCCTATCATCTCCACACAACCACGTTCCTTAACCTTTAACCTCTCTCCGCTTCCGCTTCTATCACCATGGCGATGGCCGCGCGGCCACAGACGCCCGTGCAGGACGCATACTCGATCCCGCAACCCAACGACCCCGGCATTTTGAGTCGCGGCTATGGCAACCTTCGTTCTTCCTCCCGACCCAGTTCCTATGCCGGTACCGGTTCGGCCTTTCATTACGGCCCTCTCGACCAGACGATACCGCATAACCCCCGGTTTAGGGAGGAGTTCGACGCGGCCAGTCACCGCAGCTCGGTCGTGCTTGACGGCCCCGCCTCCACTCTACAGCGCTCGGCGTCGCAAATGTCCCACGCTCGATCGCCGACCCCGTCCCGATCGGGAACTCTGCGCAAGAAAGCTTCCTTGAGCAAGAAGGGGAGTTTGCGACGCAACGGAAGTCGTCGATCATTGCGCGCGGGGAGTGTCAAAAGTCTCAGCTTGGGCGATCGCGAGAAATACAATGCCGATGGCTCAGAAGATGTTAACAGCGCCTTCTTGGTCCCTATCCCGACCACGGGAAACCCGACCGAGGTGCTTGCGAACCGCTTTCAAGGTATGATCCTTTGAATGACTCCTCGGATGGAACGGTGCCCGCCTACACTATATGATCGGCGCTAACTTTTAGGATCGCGCAGCTTGGCGGAAGATCCTCAAGGACCTGATCGTCTTCTTCAAAGAAGTACAGAAATCCTACGAAACTCGCTCCAAGCTATTCCTATCCGCCTCTCATGTCATGAACAACCAGTCGCTTCCCCCGTCATTCCTACAGTCGGGTGGTCTCGCCGACGCCACTGATGTTCTGCAAAATTTCCACCGCCAGGGATACACCGAGGCCAACAAGGCCGTTGAGGTCGAAATCGAAGTCATCAGTCAACTGACGGGCCTCCGAAGCGACCTCCAGAAAAAGACCAAGGAGATCAAGAGTCTTTCGGGAGATTTCAAGAACACAGTCGAGAAGGAGATTGACGGCACACGCAAGGCCGTGCGCCATTTGCACGAATCTCTAGGACTAGTAGACACCGATCCATCTGCTACCTCCGGCAAAGGCGACCCATTCCTCATGCGCCTCAATGTCGAAAAACAAGTAGAGAGGCAGATTGAGGAAGAAAACTACCTTCACCGAGTTCGTGGTCTTTATGCATCCCAATATATCGCGAGTCGAGCTAACCGTGTCCATAGGCATTCCTGAACTTAGAAAGCTCCGGGCGTGAACTCGAGTCGATTGTTGTTAGCGAGATTCAAAAGGCCTACAATGCGTACGCCAGTATTCTCAAGCGTGAGGCTGATGAGGCGTATGATACGGTGGATAAACTGCGGGCCGGCCCGATTTCGATGCCCCAGGATCACGAGTGGAACACATTTGTCGCCAACACCGATGAGCTAGTCGACCCGCGAATCCCGCTGCGAAACGTGGAGAGTATCACTTACTCTGGTAAGGATCACCCGGCTGCGGCCGAGGTTCGAGCCGGCATGCTGGAGCGCAAGAGCAAGTATCTCAAGAGCTATACCCCGGGCTGGTAAGATCCCCCAACACTGCAAAAGTCACGGCAATTCAGTAACTAATTGGTATCCAGGTATGTTTTATCGCCGACTCATCTTCACGAGTTCAAGTCCGCGGACCGTGTTGCGTGGCAAACCCCAGTCATGTCTCTGTATCTGCCCGAGCAGAAGCTGGGATCACACTCCCAGGAGGACTCCAGCTCCCACAAATTTATGCTCAAGGGTCGTCAAACTGGTGCTATGCATCGTGGCCACTCGTGGGTATTCCGCGCTGAATCCCACGAGACTATGATGTCCTGGTTTGAAGATATCGAGAGCCTGAGCAACAAGACGGGCGAAGCACGCAATGCCTTTGTTCGCAAGGCCTCGACCCGTCAACGACATGTGCGTAGCGTCAGTGGAATGTCTACTAACAGTGAGGTAATGGAGGATGATGAAGCCGACCGCACTCCGTATTCAGCAGAGTCGGTGGTTCTGGCCAACGGTCAGGAGCGGCCCATGTCCGCCACCCGCCAGCCCGGTGGGGCATTCCCCAGTGACGTTCAGATTGATCGGCATCTCCAGGCGCCTCTTTCCCCATCGAGCGGTGATAGCTCGGCCGGGCGTGAGATGATCGCCGCAGCAGGAGCCATTCCGGACGGTACTACCGCGGGCCCTTCGCGATACTACACAGGTCGCGATGCCGACAATGTGTCTCAGCGGGGGACAAACGAAAGCCCCGCATCTCGATCTCGCATGAGCCGTCACGACAGCTACTACGGTGATTGGATTGGACCTACTGCTATTGTTGGTCAACAGAAGAACAGTCAGCTGTCGAAGGCGGCCAACGCGGATGATCGAGAAATTCGATCGGATGGAGACCATAACTCCGTTGTCGCCATGTCTGGCGTAGTTGAAGCGCCAGACCGCCGTGACCACTCGGCTCCTGCGCAGGTGGCTCGTCGCGAGAGTGTCTCCACGGCGCCTACAAACACCAATGTCACAGACTACACAAATAACACCCTCGCGACTTCAGTCGATGATACGCACGAATCGAAGGCCGCCGGCATTATGGCCGTTGACTCGGCCCCTTATGGCGGTTTCGAGGATGGGTATGCTGACAGGGGTTTTGTGAACGGCGCTGGAGGCACCGCGAAGTCCGGGCCTGATTTGTCGCGCCCGAAGCAGGATAGCGTGGTGGCTATTGACATGAAGATTCCTGGTCGCTTCCCACCAACCAATGTGGCTGCATGATCTTTGTTGACCTTGTCGCCTATGTTTTCTTTCATTTACCCCTCCCATTTTTCTTCTTATTTTTTCACTATCACTATTTTCTTTTTCTTGTTCTTTCCAAAGGTTGCTTCTTGCTTCCAACATTATCCTCGTCACTACGGAGTGACCCCCCTCCCCCTTCTCTCTTCCCCCCACTTTGACCACGACCACATCCGCTGTACAGCTACCACTCTCCCACCCTCCTCTACAATACGACCTAGATCAATTTGAGGCGTTTGGGTCTTTTTGTCCTGGGTTTGAGGCGCAACTGGGTCTTTGACTTGAATTTTGATTCCCCGGGTGTTGAGCATCCGCGCCCTCGTTTCTTGATTACCACCAATTTTTGTTGTTATTTTTTGTTATTTTGGTTTTGTTTAGTTTTTGGTTTCAAGCGAAGATTTCTATGTACTCCGTGGAGTGAGCAATGAATACGAGTTCGGTCCAGCCAGAATTTATTCTCCATATCACTGAAAGATAAGCACATACGTAAGGTATTGATTGATTCCTAAGGTTATCCACATGCCACATGGTGGGATCAGATCGTTCCGGGAGCCGTGGGGCATGCGGATCCCGTCGTGGTGTCTGTCGGTCTAGATCCACCCTGGCACCATCTAGACCGGTGTCACAAATATCCCAAGCGGAGCTTATCGGGGCGTTGAAGGAGGTACCTATGGTCAGCCCAGCTTGGCCGTGGCATTTTGGTGCAAGCAGGAATTGGATACGGGCAACCAGTCAGATGTGCAGAACGTTGTGACACCACAGAATCCTTTGATCGCGAAGTGGGCAAGTACTAGTATGGTAATTTCGAGTAGACAAAGCGACAAAGAGGATATATGACCCAAGGCATAGATGGAAGGTAACTAAATGGACGGTTCGACCTATGTAGTACTTGGGGCTATATGTACATAGACAGGTGCTCTCCCTTGGTCATCTGGTCTGATATAGTAGTAGTCTCTTATAGTTCCTTCTGGCTCCTATAATTCCTACGCAGAGGTCGATCCACGCAACCAGCTACATCTGTATCTCCCATCCACCCACCCAAGTACTTCAATCTAGTTCAATACATACTTACTCCGTTCTCTACGTATAGTACAGCCCCGCAGAAGAGGGCGGTGGGGGCGAATTCGACAGCTCAACCTCTTGAGTATCAATCAGAATAGGCCGGAAAGGCAAACACCTTCAACCCGCGGGACTCCTCTCTCCTCTCTCCTCTCCTCTTTCCTCCAACTTTCTCCTCCCTCCTCCCACTACCGCCACGCATCTTCAGCTTGAGCATCTCACATACACCATGGGTGGGTTTCCTATTTTCATTCCCTTTCCCCGTCACCATTTCCAGTTACTGCCCCGTTTTCCAAAGTTTCCCCTCCCCTCCCCTTCCTTGCCTTTCTTGTTCTCCCGTATTACATACTCCTGTTATACCAGGACAGTCACTGTCACAGTCACGGTGCTCTCCTCTCTCTCCTTGGTACTCCTGGTACACTCCGTACCTTCTCAGCATTCCAGCCCTCCAGTCCTCCACCCAATCATCTTCACCCTTCCCCCCCAGTTGAACCTCCTGAGTCCTTTTTCTTCCTTTTTCCCCCCGCTTCCCGCTTCCTCTTCTTCCTCTCCACCATCCCCTCCCCCTTTTTTCTATATTCCTACATTCTACTCTTTCTCTAGCTAACCCGTTTTACCCTCACGTCTAGCCGACGTATATCGACCACACCAGGTATGTTTCCCCTACTTTCTTTCCTTTACTGGCATCTACCACCCTCCTTTCAATGCCCCTCTTTCTCTGTTTGATCCAATCTTCTATTCCTCGGGGGTGCAAATGGGAACATGCGATCGATGCGACTTCGGAGGCGGCGCCGCGCCTGGTCTCGACTATCGCAAGATGGTCAGTGCGGGGGAGGAGCCACCTCCAACATGTGCCTTGCCCAGCTTGCTTGGGAGTATGTGTTTGTCACCTCAAAATCATGGGAAATCTTGCAAGCCAAGTTTTTGATTTTGCAATGAAACACACACAATTCATCTGTGTGCGCCAATTTTCTTTCCACCCCAGCAAGCTGCGCCCCCCCTGTTTCCGCCGGGGTCCTCGAGCTTGTTTGTCTCAGCTGGCGACTCAGGTCACCTGACCTGGATCTCTCCGATCGCCCCGACCCGCCGTTTCCTGCTGAGACAACCCCGTTCCCACCTCACCTCCAATCTTCCATCGATCACTTCCCCCC